>JAPYZC010000434.1:0-56241 GCA_030522665.1 Ichneumoninae sp. A BG-2022a | reverse complement strand
AAAAGAAAAAGAAAAAACCAAGGAAAAAAAAAAAGAAAAAAGAAAAAAAAAAGAAAGAAAAAAAAAAAAAAAAAAAAAAAAAAAATAAAAGAAAAATACGAAACCGCAGAGAACCGTGAAATCAAGGCGGTGCGCGCATGCGGGTATAACCGCAATTTCACCAGACCGCGGGTGTGAGGACGGGAGAGAGTGGAACGAAAGGAAACGATCGAAAATTCGCGAGGGGACCCCTGAACGCCGCGGCCACAACAAACAGGTTTCGTAGATTAACGGCAAGTATATACCGAAACGTTCGCGAGAGTCGCGCGCGCGCGCCCGTGCAGCATCCTCTCCGTCTCAGTCGCTCACCGCGGGCGAAAGAGTAATAAAAGTGCGTTTTGCTTTAACCTCTGAACTCGACTCTCGACCGGGGCCTCCGATATTTCATCGTTTTGCGCCGAGCATCCCCGCGTAAATCAGCCGGGACTTTCTTTTATTTATGTTAATTACATTGAAACGTGGCGGCTGCCGCGAAAAGACCTAACACGTGCCTCTCGCTCGATCGCCCCGCTCGTACGATTTTTTATGCCGCACGTTTTTTTTTCCTCTCCTCTCTTGGCCGAATCCGGACGAATTAATCTTTCGTCACACGCAGTAATATTTTTTTTTTTTCACCGCGCAATCACGCGATTGTAGAAGAGAAAAAAAGTGGAGGAAGCGCTCGAGCACTTCCTCCTTCTCTGCGGAGCGCGAGCACTCCGGGATGAAACTCCACGTCCGTCCGAGTGCCCTCGAGGTTCTCGGGTAAGAGACGCGACGGAGAAGGAAAGAAAGATGAGGAGAAGAAGAAAAAAAAACGTAAAACAAATAGGAGAATTTTTCTCCGGCTAAATCACCGTTGCCTTGGCTCGCTCGGGTGAGACTGATTAATTACCGCGGAATGTAAATACGGGGGTTGTTTCTTTAGGCGTTCTGTTGAAAAACGTGCTGACTTAGTACTGCGCTGCTACGGTCGACGGTTTTCAGGCGTCTCACGTGCGCCGCTAAATTCATCGGTCGGCCGAGATGAACGAATCTCCAATGGCTTCGGAGTTAATGACTCTATTCGCCAGTTGTGTACCGCGGTAAAAACGGCATTCGATGCATCGAATGATTAACGATCCACGAAAGTTCGTTACGCAAACGTTAATGCATTGCAACGATAGTTCGCAGCTGTTCTCTGGCTTAAGATAGTGTTTTTACAATTGGTTCGCCGAGTAAACTGTACCGAGAAATTCGGGTAAATTCGACTTCGTGCAGTGAAAAAAAAAAATCTCGTGCGATGACGATTATACTCCAATCGTCTCGATCAACAAAACCTCGAGTCCGAACTCTGGCCACTAAGTTCGGAGAAGAAAAAATTCGTTACTTCAACGAGGAAATATATATCCACTAAAAAAGAAAGACTCTGCGTTGGCGACAAGAGTACAAGGAAACGAGACCGTCGACTGACCAGCACCGGGTCTTTTGGCCTCGTCAACTGACGATTGTTATGTAACAACATCGAAGTGAGTCGTACGACAAATGTCGAACGAGGGCTCGAACTAAGTGAACCGTGAATCGATGGGATCCCGGGGTGGCATTGCACGCCGGCACTGCGATTTACGCGTTCGTGAGGATTTCTTTTTCTCAATACGACTAGGACGTTCGGGCATTGTGCACGGGACACCTTGGACCTCATGCAGGGTTATTGTGCAACTACGGGATGATTCACAAGCCGAGAAGCAGCGGCGTGCGCCGGTGAATCCAAGTTTTTCGGAAAATTGAGCGCGTGGGTGGCGGAGTCACAGTCCCACGGGAGAAACGGCTAAATTTGCCGATCCCTGAGGTTCCGATTAGCCGCGGAGGTTCGCCAAATATTTTCATTGCAACGTTTCTGAAAGATGAACCTCCGCTCGAACAGATTCGTGGAAAAATACCTTGTTAGGACCGACTACAAAGGTGATGCGTTGTAATCATGTTTAAGACGGATCGACTGTTTCTTCGGAGTCAAAACAGTGATTGAAAAAAAAAAAATCATCACAGCTGGCTCGAATCGCACGCGATATTAGTAAAATGAATTATGCATGTGGTATATTTCATGTGGCATATTTTGCACAAATTTTCCATGCATCGAAGATGTTTAAAAATATTTAGTTAAGTTTAAGAATCTCAACGAATTCGGAATCGTCATCACGTACTTCTCGCCAATATTACGAAACGAAAAACGAAATCCCAAAAAATTTCCCAAAACTCATACGAACCATTTTTAGAAAACATTTGAGACATAAAATAATTGATAGATTTATTGTTATATGTCGTGAATTCGTGATGTGTAGTAAAACACTTGAAATTGGACGTGTATGAAAATGGACCTGAAGTGAGTTTATGTTTCGTTCTCTGAACGTATGATCTTTTGAGCGGAAAGGTAGATTCGATCGAAGCTAGTTTTTCCAAGCTCTAAGTTGGTTTCATAAGTAGTACATTAGTGGTTTTTTTTCTTTAATCCCGGAATCGACCGACGCCAACGTTAGAATATAGGATGATACAGTCAAAGTACTCAACTTCTAAATTGTATAAAAAATAAACTAAACGGTCAAAATTGCTCAAACTTTATGTTTATGTAAAAAACATTTAAAAAATGAGACCTTACGTTGGATTTTGCCTGATAGTCGATCCTCCTAAAGGCGCTAAATATTTTTCAAAAAATTGAGAAATCTGTAGCTATCATATGTCAGCGATACCGACACGAGCATTTTTTTATGGGTGTCCGATGGCTGCAGTAAAGATAGAGAAGTTAAAAATATGGAAACGATTCCGCCCCAACATATCCCATGAATAATAAGAAAAATGATCTCATCCATACCCGCTTCTATTCTTATCTATCGCGCTCACTTTTCAACCCTTCATACAAATGACTCGAGTCTCTTTCGACAAAAGGGAAATATGTTACATGTCTTCGAATCTCGCTTGTCGTCGTTTACAGCGTCTTGCACACGTCGCAGCTGTTCCATGTATCCACACACGTGGCGACTTCCTATCGCCCAGCATCCCCTATCTTGCGGTGCGCCGCGAGACTGAAAAATCGTGCTCGCTTCATCGCGTAAAATGCCTACGCTTAGCTCGGAAACGCCTACCAACGATTCTTCAAAGGGTGTAAGACCTCTGTGGCTTGTCAAGCACCGAGACACGATGGAACATCTCACTGCACGATTAATTAGTCCAGTCACGGAGATAAATGAGAGATATTTTTTTTTAACTACCGAAGATATTCTGAGATTTAAATTTTCGAAATTAACAAAAATTCTTAGAACTGTCGTAAACCGGTTATTACATCACATCGTTCCAATATGTAGCTCAGTTGTCTGTCAAAAAAAAGATGGACAGGTGTCTCCGAAGAAATTTCGAAAATATTTAATACACAACGTCGTAGGCGGATCGGTATTTCTAATTTTTCGACTAGCCTCCACATCCAATCTGTGTGTGCCCCGCGTTAGCTGTACAATGCCACTCTATTTCCTTGACGCGTATACAATCACGTCAGAATAATCCTGTTAGGAGACGCTCCACTGGCCCGAAGACACCCCGCTGTGAGGGCAGAGGTGCTGTACGGTGCTCTTCTTGCTCTGTATAGTCTGCAGCTCCAGAGCAGTTCTTATTGCTACGCGGACGTCCCGGCCAATCCCCGAGCTGATAACCGACAGCAGCCGCGTGCAACGACCGCTTTGCAGCTTAGAACCAGTTTTTTTTTATAAGATATAGAGAATCAGGGCAGAGCGGAGGAGCGTGAACACGTATGATAAAATTTCAGAATTCATAGATAAGACTTTCATTATCGAACTTTGTATTCGAAGATGAAGAAAAAGAAACGTATAAAAAATAGTAAAGTAAAATTGAATGCAATAAGAAGTTTGGCGTGAATTGCAGTTTAATCTTGTTTATCTAGCGAGATTTATTTTCTGCGGGGGTATTATATATTTGTACGCTGAATATGCAGTCACCGGATGATTCTAGCTTTGCCCTGAAATCCTTGAAAGCCAAAAATCGCCACTTTTAAATGAAAGCGGGATTAACGCTGGAGCAGGTTTTCGATGAATAACTTTCCCGGCGGTTCACCGCGACGAACAATTTCCACCTATACACCCAATCCGTTCGCATTGTCATCGAGGAACGGACGGGAGACTAAAGTATTGCCGTCGGGGAACGAGTTTGTGCGAAAGGTTGTTTGTGGCAAACAGCCTTTCGTGGCAGCAGCAGATCGACGCAGATCCGACGGGAGTAATCCTTTCGTAGTAAATTACACTTTAGAGATGAAAGTGGGGGGGGGGGGGGGTGGAGCCGAAAGAGTTAGGGCCAAAGTTGGATCGGGGCTTTTGCGAAATTCGCTTCGAAAAGAGTCGCTCACTAAATCCCGTATATTCGGCATTGTGGAGTTTGCTTGTAAACAAGATTTAGGGATTGGTCTCCTAAGTACCAGCAAAAAATATGGTAAGCCTCTACTGTCTCTTGCTCGGGTGTTTCCTTACCACCCTTTTTTTCGTCTCGTACGTGCATGATCGTATCTGCGACACTCGCGATGCGTGCGTGTTCTCTCAATTTCTCCGCTTCTTTCACCCTCCTCCACCTCCACCGTCTTCCCCGATCGGGCGTTATCTTTCGCATCGCGCACCGTGTGTTTATGAAACGTAAAACCGTGAAAAAGCTCGCAAAGAGGATTTCGAATTCAAGCTCTCGCGTATAATCGGTCCGGAGGCAGAGGGGGGTGATCGCCCGTTGGTTCGTACCGTATAATGTCCCGGAACACAATATCTTTAATCCACTTTTTTATCGAATATCAAAAACATTCAGGCCAATTCTGGAAATTCAATATTATCGATCGTCGAGTCCCGGGCTCTCGGCCGAAGCTCGTGGCCGGGGGTGTCGGATTCCACGATTATGTATTATTTTCCTCGCGAGCGACGAGGAGTCGAGGAGCCGAAGGCGATTACCGCAAATACCAATATTTTAATCCGTCGTTATACGGTCCGCCGATCGGCTCGATCACGTAACCGGATATCAGCTGCTATGTGTCGATGCAATCGAGGTTTATCGATCTTGAGTTACCGATCTGCTACGAAACTGGGACGCGCGAGCATGATTTCCTTACGCTACGCGCATCGCATCTTGCTTCCTCGCTGGGAGAGCCACGCGGGAAAGAGTTTCTCCACGTTTGGAACTCGAGACCGGAGTTTGCATCATTAGGGAACTGTGTAATAGTTTCGAGTCTCCCGGATAAGTAGATGTACATACGATTCGTTTCCCTCGCGTTGCTCTCAGAACATCGGGAAGTATTTTTCGTCGCGGACTAGTCAAACGTATAAGACGGATCCTTCCGCGTCGATTACAGGACCTCGTTACAGTCTAGTCGAAGACGATCTTTCATCGGAGCAAATGATTTACCAATCGTTAAATTTTGATCAATTTGAAAAATCGATTTGCATTACAATTCTGCATGAAAATATACCTTCGGAATGATTGGCGAACGGTAGTCAATTTTTTGCCACATTCATCATCGATGAACATTCGTAGCTCAGAGTGCAATTCATCAATCAAGTTTGACCTTCATTGATACCGATCGCTCTTCGATATCGATGTGAAAACAATTAATCAATACCAATGTTCGTTTGACCGGACTGTACGTCCGGAAGCTCCTTAACAGCTGCGCGATTAATCAAGGGATCGTACGTGACCACGCTGTTTAATTAAACGTGTGCACACGCGAAATAATTAGAAATACGAGCTTGCGCATCGTTTCGTTACTCGTTCTCTCGGCGTATTTGCATCTCCACCAGATGGACAGATATCCCCGAAGCCGATCGAAAGCGAGACACGATAATTTATCTTGATTCGAAATTCCCCGACGTTCTCACCAGAAGCTGACGGTATAAATCCTCGCGTCTCGTTCTATCGCGAAATGGCACGGGAGCTCGGGCCTGAGCTGATACTGAATCGCGCGGGGCCGAACGATTATCCGGGGCGACAGCCCGAGACGTTATTAATTCTCGATGTCAGCCTCCGTAGCCGCTTCAACGCTTCGCGGATATACATTATATTTCTATATTATTAATCGGTCCGGACCGCACGAGAAAAAGAAATTGAGAAACAGTCACTCACCGAATGCACGATGTAAATCCTCATCCGGTGTATCAGCATCATGAAATTACCAGTGGCCGTCGTCCTTGAGAGTTCTGCGAGATAAAAACAAAAGAGTTTATTATACATACGTCTCTCGCGCAACCTTAAGTCGATCTGTCGGCGATCCCGAGCCTCCGCGACTCTCGCCTTTCAAATCGAATACGTCTTACCTCAGCGGACGTCATTGATAAAATCTTCAATTTCATTCAATGTCCACCCTTTTCGCTTGCGTCACGGCGCAAGTGATCCTCGACAGTCCGGAGACTCGAGACTCCTTTCATTTTTTGTTTTGCTTATTTTTCATTTACTTTATTTTCTCTCTCATTGTTTATGCGTTAACGATATCGGGCTGACATAACTGTGTCACGAAATGAAATTATATCGCGTGTGGCGAGGCGCGAGGTGTGCATTTAAGTGCACGAGTTCGCGCCGAGAGACACAAACACGATAGCTGGAGTTAAGACGTTAAGAATTATTATCTCGCGCGAGTAGCTTGCACTCGCTTGTCTACAAGATCGTGAATTAGAAGCTCGAGCAGCGCGTTGTAGTACTTAAACTACGAGGCGTGTATAATCGATGGTCGTTTGTCGCGTTTCGCACGCCGCTGTTGCACCACGATAACCACGCCCAACTCCCAATTATATAGCTCGATAATATCTCTCTCTAAGTTCGTCGTAAGTGTGGGGCAACCTTGATTTCCGCGTGTCATTAATTAATACGCCCCTCGTGTTTTTAGATTTATTTGTACACGTAATCCAACGTCACCCAGCATTTACCTTGTTTCGTTCGTGTTCGCAAGTATTATTATTTTGGATCATATCAAAGATTGATCAGGGTACGTAATAACAAGTTCGCCGAGTCGGGTAATTCTCTCTCCCGAGCGTTCCCTCGGAGATTTCTTATGCACGCGGAGAAACGATACGAGAGATATGTGATTGTGTGTGTGTTACATCGGACACACCGCTGCTGCCGCGGTTCTCGCGCAGACGTTTCGTATTGCATAATGTATATGCGTAACGGCATTGCTCTCCGGCGGCAACTTCGAGGAGAGTGGAAAAAATATATATTGAAAGCGAAATCCACCGTTCGCGAGCCGGTGGCCTGGGAGCAAAATCGTTCGTGCCTTTTTATCGGCAATCACGGCCCTCTCGATCTCTCGATTGCGACTTTGCAACTCGCGCGCGCTTCGCGTACGTATGGTATATACTCAAGCGGCATCATTGACCGTTCAAGAGGGGAGTCTCGAGGCTCCAAATATCCCTACCTAAGAGACGAGCTTACTCTGCTCGATATCGCTGTGGTATACTTTATCCCACAGCGTTTTTCTCTCTCTCTATCTCTTAAGGCTGCCATCTCGATAATTCGATATTTATGATTTTGATCCGGGACAGACGTATGCGATCTTGATTATTTTTGAGTCACGATCGGCAGGACGAGAGCCACGAAAATCCCCGTAGGATAAAAAGGAACGAGGGTTCTCAACTGTACGGGAGGGTAAAATGTATCATGATGTTCAATCACTTCAAGCGTTTTCTTCCATGCGTAAAACCTTATCGGAATGAAAATCTAAAAATTACTTCAAAAAAGAATATAAAAAAAATGTTTCCAAGCAATGTTCCACTGATATATCGACTGCCTGAAGATATCCAAATTTGATGGAAATTTATTGAGCTCTTTAAAAGATGCGATACTTTCATTGTGGGTTAAATTTCAATGGTTTAAGGATTAAACCTGATTTAATCGTTAACCCTTTGAAGAACAGTAGTATACGTGGACTGCCTCGTTAAAAGTACCGCATCTTTTACCAACTTTGCTATATTCTTAAAATATAAATTATATGTACGGAGAGTTGATAGCTCTGTTCGAGAAAAAAATACACACCCCTTTTAAAAAGTAATTTCAAGTTTTTACATTGAAACGGTTCGATGTATGGATCGAAGGGTTGAAAGATCGTGAAATATCCTGAAGACATCGATGAGAGCCTCTGGCGTAACCTAAGACCTCACAGAACCATGGCATTACATCTCTACTGGGTGTAGTACTATAATGCACCTTTATTGCCCGCATTAAACAATAATAACCTTCAATCTCCGAGAGATCCGCGACCGCTCAACAATGGATTTCAATCGTATCGAAGAATATAGCGCGGCGAACGAGCGTGGGTTGTCGGCATTGTTTCGAACTCGGTGAAAGAGGATCTCTCCCGAGTCCCGCGGATAAAGGCGCGGGCTATGAGAGAGTGTATATCGACGGGTTGTGGTCGTTCCTCGAACATTGATGCAAGGTGGATTCTTGACCCAGAAATTGCTACGTGCATTTATTCGAGCGAGTGTCCCTTGAAAAAATATGAATAAAAAAAACCTCGAAGATATTTTTGTATCCTTGATTCAGTGTCGTTAAACCGAAGAGCCCGTCGTGCGTTCCAAAATTTTCTGTCCGACCACAATCAGAGTTTAATCAAGCAGTATTCGCTGAAAGGAACAACGCGGCTGGAACGGCCACGCGGCGTTGTTCGAAGAGTCACCGTTTCGACCGTGCACTTTTTTTTGTTCCTTCGCAAAAGTTTCACGGCCACGGCGCATATCCGTTGGCGTAGATGAGCGAGATCCGATGCGTTCGCGTGGCACATCTTTTGTCGAATAATAGAACACCCACGGACCGCGCTCGCTATGAAAGACCGAGCAATGACTATGAAGATCTTCGCCGATAGGGTCGGCGGACAATGGATTCGCGACTAGGCGTGTGCCACAACCTACTCGCCGTCTGTGGTCCGAGAGACCACTCTCTCGCGCTTAGCATTAGAATATAAAGAAAACGGTAATAACCGAGAGAGAGAGAAACCGAGCGCCAAGGAATCCCCGGGAATTACTCGGAATATCCTATTGAAAGTTGCTCCGGCTGATCCATTGTATCGCTTTGGTTTCCTAACCGACCGAACAATGGAGTTTCGTTCCAACAAAAATCCTCTTCCCATGGCCTCACCGCGAGCCCGCAAGATTTTGTTACCCGCATCGTGTTTTTTTTCTCCAACGAAACGCAGCGAAAGCAATGTTTCTGAACGGAGCCGATAATATTATGGAATCGCGTTGCATCGCTTTCATAATATTTCTGCCCGGCCCGTGTTCCGAGGTTAATCGGCTCACGATATACAAAACAAACTAATTCTTTCAGGCATCGATTCAAAAAAAAAAATGAAAATAAAAAACAAATCGCAAGCGAAATGAAATGATTCGATTCATCGCCATAAATCTTAATCGATCTCTAGGCGCTCGAAAATCCAAACTCGTTTCATCGATACGGTAAAGGTTCTTACGTGTGCCGGAGGCATCGTACCCGGATCAAGATAAGCCACCTCTACGGCAATCGTCGTCGGTGAGACCGCCGGTAAATCCATACCAGAAGAAGCCGGACCAGTGACTCGCGTCATAAAAGCTGCTCGCTCTCGTAAGTGCGCGAGAATACAGCGTGGCATACACTGGCAAAGGAGGCAAAGAGCCCGCGAGTCTCGGATCCACCGTCCGCGGCGTGCGACGTGGCAAGGGAACGTTATTTCTATTCCACCACGAGTGAGGAGAACTGGTTCTCCCATTGGCGAAGAGAAGGAAAGGCAAGCGCGCGCCGCGCGTGCCACTCGCGTGTGTCACGTGTCCCCCAGCAGCCGTAGCGGCGGCGGTTGTTTCTTCGCTCTCGCGGTGAGGAAAGAAGAGAGTAACGGAGAAGAGAATACGAGCATTTAGAAGGAGCGCGAGGCGGGGGAGTGGATATACCCGCGGTTCTACCACTCGTCCGGCTGTTCCTCTCTTTATTTATCATCGGTATTTCCCTTTCCCTCTCATTCCCTCTCTCCGCCGATACTCTTCGAACTCTCGAAGCCAAGCTCTTCAGGTTCCCGGCAGAGGCTTCCCTTCCGGCTGGGCCGCGCAACTGGAGGATCTCTCTCGAGGCACTCTTCGCGGATCCTCCGTGTATTCGTGGAAGCGAGGAGAGAGCCACCACCGTCGTGGTAGCGCGGAACCAGAGGCTCCTCATTATTCCGCAAGGCTGGCCAGCAGCCGTGATCGCGCGTTCCTCACGCTCCCCCCTCGTGTCTCTCCTTCTTCTCCCTTTTATACCGTATATATACACCATTCGCAATTCAACGACGAGATCAGGTACAGCACCGTGGGAAACGGTGCTTGCCCGGTTCCGTGTACGCTGCACGCTGCATACACATACGTGGAAATGCTAATGTTATGCGATTGCGCCTGACCGCAAACAGCTATACAGATATAGAGCCCCTGCGACTATATCGACTTTTGAACAGCAGAGGGACTTAACCGGTGTCGTTTTGGATGTTAAATGTCGCGAGTTGCGCCCGTATGATACTCAGTAGCTGGAATGTATATATTAACGTACCGTGCCACTCGGTGCACCTCTTGCCGCAGAAGCGGGAAGATGCAGCGGCAGCACACCACGGTTCTCGTTTATTCAACGCCGTGCTGAATTCACCGGGACGCGAGATCGTGTGGAGCGTCGAACGAGGGAGGGTATCGATACACATTGCCACGGAGCCGGGCACGAGCGGACCCGCGGACCGGACGATAAAGGCCCCGGCGATAATTGTGAGAACGCTGGTATATCCTGGCCGCGAATAAACGCTCACGCCCCCGGAATCGGCACGATCGGCCGATCGCTCGGCAGTTCGCCGTCTTATTTATAGGCGCGTGACGCGGCCGGTGAGATACACACTCTTTTGCTCCTCTCGAGGAGGGGATACGGCTAAAAATTTATTTTATCTATGTGCATCCCCAGCAGCTGCTGCTTCTGCCGAGCAGAAGCAATAGCGGGAGCGTCGGTATCGACGAGAGTCGTCCTTATCTTTTGCTCGGTGAGCCGCGACCAATGCTGATTCGAGAGGATAGATACGGAGAGATGATTCGCTTTTCTCAATGTTACTGTGTATACACGCATGCGCCGATTCTTCTGCGGATGCGCGGCGATATGATTCATAGACCGGGTCGATTAGTTGCCGCGCACGATATGGGGTGTGGATACGTGGGTGCAATATGGCTGACTCGTTGACAGTAGGCTCGACGCAGTTATCTCTAAATAATGCAATCCTCGAGGGTCGACGACCTTGCTTCGTGCAACCGGAGACGAATCGATCAAGCGAATGTTTGTAGGGGAGTGAACCAGAGACCTTGAACGAGTCGCTCGGAGAGGTGGAAACGACTCCCACAAGGGAAGTGATACGGGGGAGACCGATCTATAGCTCCGCGTTGGTAGCCAATCAATTTAATTGGAGCTTATCGCTCGTATAGGCTGGCGCTCCCGACGCCTCGACGAGGGAACGCTGAACGCAGCTGTGAACTCCCTCTATTCAAGCTTCAATAATCAATGTTAAGAAAATAACGCAAAGTGCTTTATCTTGTGCAGAGATAAGTGTTTTTTGATAATATCGATAATCGTTATCTTGAAACGAACTTTTATCGCTCGATGTTTCTTTCACCTATTTTAGTTCTGGCCCAATATTTGATAAGATGAAAATGAGCGCCAGAAGTGATTTTTTTTTTGCCATTTATAAAACATTCTGGAATGCGCGAAGCAAACCGACGCCGCTTGTCGCCCTAAAGTGTTCGAAAGGATTATCTTTTTCTCAACGTCCGCCACAGTTGCCGTCTTACTCGTCTCTAACGTTCCTAATAACACGCTGCCGAGAGTTTCGAAACACTTAATTATATCAAAACGTGGAATCTACACGCCAGGATTCAACGCCTCTGGATTTTTTTTACGTACGAATCACTTCGATGATTGTATCAGTTCTAACGCGCCGACCTGAGTCGGAATCCACGCGGTACTATTTCGAACGACGAGCTGGCGATTATTCTCGAACGGGTGTTGCTTTTTGGATCTAAAAAAAAAATCGAAGAGAACGAAGGGACAGGTGCGAAGAAATCTACGAAAATGAAGGTGCTTTCTACTTATACGAGATATTTTAATAACTAGCCGCCCGATACGCTCTCCCGCTCTGATCCCGATAATTATGGGTCTTAGAAACGGTTGTCAAGCTCTGGGCACAGAATGCGAAACGCGGAATCGGACTCGACCCTTGTCCCGGTGACAGCGAGGCGCAACACTTCAAGGGACCGAGATCTCTTATCCCAGAATCCGACCAGCGTATAATGGTCAATCACAAAATAAGATTTTATTTCTTGGAACACCGAGCACTGTATGGGAGAAACTTTTTTCTTCATCCAAGGATGTTCCAAGGTCCGCCGAGGCGAATTTTGTGAAAGACTGTAGGCAGCATCCTCGCAAGGATGGACCGCAATTAGGTGTCCGTGTATATCTCGGACATTTGATCTACGAATCTGTTTTTATGATCTATGGGAGGCGAAGCGTCGTAAGACTGTGCAGCGAAAGGAGGCGATGAAAAGAAAAGTTGGATCTTTGTGATGGCTTCCAAGCCCCCCGGGCCTAGACTCACATACACGCACAGGTGTCTTCGCATGTGTTATCCTCGACCGCGTGTATCCGGTTACTAAGCAAACCCGGTGCTTTTCAAAACCAATACGAGGCTTCGGGCCAGTGCTCGAAACGTGTCATTACGGGCGTGTAAAGGGAGTATATCGATAAGGGAGGTGTTGAGAGGGCAGATCAAGATACGCCAGTATTTTTTTTATATCTGAGGAGGAAGACTGCACGATGATTGGGAGGTGTGAAACACCGGCTGTTACGAAATAGAAGTCTCCTCCCCGCCGATGCGTACGTGATGCGAAACGGTAGGCGTTCGATATTTCGCCCTCGCGTCTCGCGATTTTCTTTATCGCCATCGAGGCACAAATCACTTCGATGTTCCGAGAACATCGAGCGTTATTCTGCATTGGGATTTACGATCGATTCTTCGGCAGCGCTCGCGGCGACGGCGACCAACACATGCGAGAGAAGTTAGAGCCACTCGTCAAGCACCAGCGATTTCTCAGCTTTCGTGTTTATCGGAGTCGCGGTTTAAGACCTTCTTTTTAGTGGAACAAATTTGGTCGTAAAGTTTCTTTGGGCAACTAAAAATTCGCACAATAGCACGGGCATCAGGTGCGGTTTCCGGCTGGCTCGGCGCTCGCGTAGCGTGGAATTATAATACACTATGCCCTTTTCTAAAACTAACATGTAATTATCTCGCCGTCGGTTATTTCGTAATTTTGCTTGGACCGGGCTTGTGTGTGAGTATGTGTGTGTTTACCTTTTCCATGCCCAAGCGATACCACCACGATCACTACCACATCGAATCTCGACGATGATAACCGATATTTACATGGCAGGTGATATCAATTACCGTTCGAGAGGCGCCGCACGGCTCGGGGAGGCAAAGATTGCAACCGTGTGAGCGAGATAAAAGATGAGGGACCTGTTTTGGCGCGAGAGGCTCACAGACTGGCGAACCTTCGCGCGTTTCGCGTCTAATCTTTGGTACGGGCTGTGAAACCACTTCTGAATTTGGGCAAAAATTTTAGGCAACTCGTGCACAGGCGAACAAAGACGTTCGCGTTTCGTTCGATGCAGCGAAGCATTCAAAGTAAAAAAAAGGTTTGTGCATTTAACAAACATTTCTCTTCTACAAAAGTCCAACATTTTTTCTCGTGATTTTTTTTTCTTTTTTTTCTGCAACGAACTCGGGAATTTTTATTTTTTGTATTTTTTATTTTAAAACAATGTGGACGTTTGTGGGCAAGAAATGTTTATTAAATGTAGAAGTCCTCTTTCACCGTGTTTGCTGTGTCAGTCCGTGCTTTTAGAAGAGACCCATGCGGACGCGGTTTACGAAAACATTTTTGCACCGGCCGCATGCACGAGTGCGGGCGTTTTTCCTGAACCCCTTTTCCTTTTGCCTATGTAAAAATAAATAGACCACTGTTTCGGTAGTTGGTCTCCATCGAGGCCGCTAAACAGTCACCGGCTGCAAATGAAAATTAGCCAGAACAAAAAGCCCGCCACTCCCGACTTCTACAGCAGAGTTTTCCATGTGCAAACTCAGCTTACCGAGTAAAATTAATCTCTTTAAAAAAAATACTATAAAAAGTAAATGATATTCTAAAAATAAAAAAATCTGCCAAAACTGATTTGTTGCCGAGATCGAGCCGTCCGAATATTATCGCGTTAACTCACGCACAATCGAAAAATTTTGGATCGATTGCTGATCGCGATCATCGTACACAAGAATACACCGAATGAATGTGTTCAGAATTAAGCGTACTAGAAAGCATGGATAGACATTCTATGGTAAAAATCTTATTATCGTTTCGATCCGAAGATTTATTTGTGAGATAACGTAGAGCAAAGAAATACTTCCGGCATTTTGGAGTATAACTACTTGGTACCGTCCTTCACTCGCTTAAACATTTTTTTAAGTACTTGGCGTCGAGACGCTACCGTCTCTTGATGCAGGTGAAAAATATTTCTCTGCTCTCGGGAATCTCACGACCTTCGTCGCTTAAAAAATTATCGTTCGAGCGTCTACCGCTGTATGTATTTTAGTATCGACACGTGTATAGGCCACTTGCCTGTAAAGTGTATCGAATACGGAAACTCGATGTAAACACGGAATATATTGCACGCTACGAACACCGCGACAATCACTTATAGTGCTGGCTACTACCGCGAAGCAGTCAGTCGTATATTTTGTGTTTACATCGTGTTCATCGAAGATAATATTAGTATATTTTCTTGCATGGGAAAAGTCTTCAATCGACACTCTAAATCGCGGAAAGGATCATCGTCAAATAAAAAAAAAAACTAAACAAATCTCTCGGTTACAATACCTTATCGTTATTCTAAATTACGGCAAGGATCATCGTCAAATTAAAAAAACTAAACAAATTGCTCGCTTACGAGACATTATAATTCCAAACTTCCCTCTACGATACCTTCCATGAAAATTAATTTTCTCATCCATTTGCTCCGATATCCGGTCTACCTCATGAGAATCGTGGCGATACAGTCAGTATAGAGATCGCGCGCGAATATTATTCTCAGAATTTCGAAATGTATTCAGGTCACGCGTAATCTTGTCCCGCTGGCGCGAAATCTCTCCTTTTATTTATACCCTCATGAGTGAATCGATTTTTTAAAACTCGTTTCACGAGGCTCAGCCAGCGATCGTCGGATCGTCACGGCCGGTCTACCGTCGGGGCAAATGGTGACTCGATAACTACCGTGATGCTGCCGGTCGCAGGTTGATCGTCGCGCATCTCACAGCGAAGAACAAATAATAAGATGGCCTCGGGCTAAGACGGAATTCGTCGGTCCCCTTCACCTCTCCTCAAAGCAATCTCACCTTATTTCAGGCAGCGAACCTGAACCGAAGCACCTATCGTAATTTCGAAAATGGTTGTCCCGTCATCGAAGATGCCGGACGGACGCGCGCCCGCGTCCAGCCTTCTGCTGCCATAGATTACAGGGCGCTCGGTCTCCATCGTATTACGGTGTTGGTTTTCGAGCCTTTTGTGTTAAAAAAGACACGTGTAATCATCCCTCGCCCCGCGCCTCGATTCCAAACCGATCGCGCCTCTACACACGAAGCCACGAGACGATGGAAACGGCAGCGGCGGGAATCAGGACGGTAGGCACGAGAGAGCCTACCGTCCCGTTCCACGGCAACAACTTCGGACTACCCTGGGGGCGATGCTGGCCAACGGTGCATAGCAAGCAATATTTTTTTAATATATCTTTTTTTTCTTTCAAAACCGCTCGAGGTTCCCCTCACCGCTTTATACGCTTTGCATAGGAATCTCGAGTGCCAGACGGACGATGTCAGGGTGGTCAGACTTTAAACGACGCAAATTTAACTTTCGCTCGTGTGCACTCTGAAATCAATTCGATGTTTGTTCCTTTTAATATAAGTTTTTATGGTACCATAATTTAATCGTTTCCCATAAAAGAAATATAATTATTTTCAGTCACGAAATAAAATATCTCCACGCCTTTGAAGGCCGACTAAGGAGTGTATGACTACTCAGTCAACATTTGTCAACAATGCTTGACGAAGTGAGCAAATTAACGAGGCGTCAAGCGACGCGGGACGGGTCGCGCTCGGAGCAGCTGCGACAAATCAAGCAAAACCTTTGCAAAGTTGAAGATTTCGCGTCGGCAAACTCAGCATCAGATAGAGGACCGGAGAAATTCTCACAGAGGCAGCGGACTGTTATTTATGATTTATATTTTCAGGTGGCCGACGAGTCACAGAGTCCTCGCGCTGACGCGAAAGCTACAACCACCTCGTTTGTTTCATCCGACAGAAATGATGACTACCAAGATCTTTTTGTCGCACCCCAGTATGTTTTTGAAAGATGCGGACCGCCACTTTTTGTCGTACCTGGGAGCCGCACCGGAACGCCTCTCAACCCCCTCGATTGTGCTCGTTATAATTCTCGAGTAGATGCGCAAAAAAATTCGTTCCTCCGCAGAATCATTTGTGAGCATGCACTTCCGAATAAATCATGGAGTGCGTTACGGGCCACAATCTGGCGAAAGGTTTCTCAATTTGAAATACCTTCGCTATGAAGTCGGAACCTCTTTTTTCACATAAGCCAAAAAGGAATCAACTCGACGTCATTTTTTTTTAACAGAATTCACACCCTATTTTCTACTCCACTGTAATTGACAGCATTTTTTTACTTACCAACGGTTATTCACTGGCAACCAAATTTTAGAGTGCCATATACTCGTACATTACCACTATAATGCACCTATGAGATCCCAAATTCCGATATCCATCAACGAGAGATAATGAACTCTCCGACACTTCGAGAGATGATCTTCACCCGATGAACTACCAAAGATCTATCCCTCCAACCACAGACTCTCAGTCACTAATTCTCTGCAGCGATCTCTACGATTCGTAAGAGGTGTTCGGCGTTCCTTACTGAATGATGATCGATGAGGGCACAGGTGTCAAAGCGCCGCCTAAAAGCGCTTTATAATTACCGGTTAGGATACTAATCGACGCTGTGGGAACTAAACTATCTTCAAATCATACGAAAGAAAAAAATGTATTCTTATTAGTACACGAAATCTTGGACCACGAAAGTAATTTCGTCCGGAGCTTTAAAGGGGATAACTTCTACGGTAGATCTCCGCTGCCGCTGGTGCTGCTTCACGGGAATGAGTTCTTGTTTCCAGACGCATAACATAAAACGAGCGTGAATAGCGATAAGCTCACGTTAAGGGGGGGATCCGCTGGTTAACCGCGAACTAGATTACTCCATTATCTTTTCGCTCCCCGTCAGTATAATACGGTATTACAATATCTATACACTATACAAGCAAGTGTAACGAGCTCCCTTCTCGGCGTGTCCATTTTTCAAAGTATCTACACCGCATCCACCTCGAACCTTCATCACTCCTCGCCGAGAGTGCCTCTTGGATGCAGGCCGCAGAAGCTCCTCGGGGAGATCGGAAGGATGAGACCGGACCGGAATTTCGTGCAGGGCGCGAAGAAGACGCGTCGAATAGGCGATCGGTTCTCACACTCTTTGCCGGATTGCCGAAGAGATCGCGCAGAATCCGGAGCTCATCGCAGCCGTGGGCCACGCTTCGAGGATGAATTTGTTCGCGATCAAACAACGCGGGCTTCGGAGTTAACAATTTTCGGTTCGCCGACGCGCACGCGGCACACGCGAGGAAGATGCTGAGGATGAGGAAGGGAGATAAAAGAAAACGAGAACGAAAGGAAAAGATTGAAGAAGCGTCTCGGGTTGGTGGTTCGACTGCCCCCCCCCCCGGCTCCCCTCCCCTCGCGAGAGTAGATATAGGGTGCGTCTGCATTTAGGAACGCAAGGTGTTCGCGCGTTCGAGTGTACGATGCATCTCGGCGCGTTCGCGGCGCGCTGTGCTTCGCGGCTAGCCCCGGGCTAATGTACCCACACACGCAATCGAGCCGTGAAAGTCGGTGTATGATTGAGTGTTGCCGCGGGCATGCTTACACAGTTACGCTGTCGCTCGATGAGCGTAGGAAGAGATGAGATGACGATGGAGCCAAGGGGTGAAGAACGGGTGGGGCACATATAGATTGTTGCTGTCATATAAATATATATATATGCTATATATAGATAGCAGTTGACTTATAAGTATGGCTAGAGCAATGATAAAATTAAATGTACTAAATAGTTATTCGTTACGTTCGTTATTTAAATAAAATTAATAATGTGTACCAAAGTCAGCTAACATAGAGATAATCGTTCAGCCGGGTAAATTAAGCCAATCAATTTGTAACAGTGATAATAAAAAGAATAATGTTTACAGCGCGTGCACTTGACCACAGTGAGGAATTATTTGAAAATCGAGAGGAAATTCAATGCTCACCGAGAATTATCGACACATAAAGTATTTTATTTCGGTATATCAGACTGGCTGACTCTATAATATAATGAAAATGCGGTTAGAGAATCAAGCTTAAAATACTCTTTTACGAGACGTTATCATTACAAACTTTCTCTCGTGATACCTTAATACTGGAACAATTCGTTTTTCATCCTGCTGTTCGGATACTATTTTACGAGAATCGTGAATGACATAGTGAATTGTATTTTTCAATTCGCCTTCCGTTTACCGAGCCCGCTTGTCGATTTGCCTATAGTGCTCTGAACGTGCGAATACTTCGAATTCGTCGGTTGCCGATTAACAGACTTGTCCGAAAGATTCAACAGGGAGGTCGATGGCGAACGTAGTCCCAGTGTTTTTGGTGCTTTGATGTTTGAAGATTGCGATCCTGGCGGCAAGCTCATATTTTTGGGCAATGTCAAAGCTCCCGAACTGACCGAGCGATATGTCGATGGTATCGATAGTTTTGTTCCAGGATTGTTGTTCACCACCAGAGAAGTCGTTGATCTGCTCTTGCTGCGTGCAGGTGCGGAGTCCTTGGTTCCGGGCGTGCCTGGACTCAGACGCGAAGACGTCGGTGTTCCAGGAAAGGCCCCCATTGATCTTCGCGTCATCTTCGATGTTCGATTCAATCCCGGGTAGCAGCCCATCGATGACAATCGACGAATAGGGCGGATATTGTTGTTCGGAGCAACTTTCTGTAAAACGAAACAAGAATTTTTTTATCACAAGGCTGCAGAGATGCGAATTACATAGATTTTAGGATAAAAAAACAAGCTTTGTTACTTGTATATCATCGATTTTGCCGACCAAGTCGCTCGCGCAGTCTCTTAGCGTTTTCAGTTTCATTAATATACTGATGAGATTCGCCCCAGGCAAAGCGTTGTCGCTGCCAAGTTCAGTCGTGACCGGCTCGAATTTTTTCTCCTCGAACACGTCGCCGTTCTTCACACTCTGAAATTCATCTTCGCGTACGAAAGTGTCCGATCTGACAAGCTTAGTCGATGCTGCATTTGTATCGGACTTCAGCTGTAAATCAGTGACGTAAGAAATGTGTGATAACTTTAATATTCTCGGTTATATTTATATTTACACGTACCGCTCTTTCTTCGAAATTAGCGTCTGGCACGTCGACTTTAAAGTCATTGTTGTTCTCCTCGATGTTAGGTGTTAGTAGATCGAGATTGGGGAGACTCAACTGACCGGTCGACGAACTCGTCCGAAGCTCTGTCACAAGCGAGTCGTATGATTGAGCTCTAGGAAAAAAACTTGTCCGAATAAAATAAACTGCTCTACACAGCAAAAAAAAAAAAATCGTATGAAATTTAATGTATCGGACTCGAAGTTTTTATGCGAAAACTGGTATATTAAATTTCTTGTACAATTGTGATGAAAAATTAATGTTCAATGTATTAAAAATATTGGGAATACTTCATTTTTAATAATTTTCTTTACATTAAAGTACTTTAATTTTTATATATTACTTTAATTTCAATGAAGAAGTGTATTCATTTTTCATCACAGTTGTACATTAAAATTAATGTACCAGTTCTTGCATAAAAACTTCCAGCCCGGTACGTCAAATTTACAATTTTTTTTTTCACACAGAAAAAAAATTATTCGACGGCCACCGTTTATTAAGATTAAGTAAAATATCTATTTAATTTAAATAAATATTTATTTTAATGAAATAAATATTTTACTTAATCTTAATAAACGGTGGCGTCAAATAAATTTTTTTCTGGGTGTATTATCATACAAATGTTGGTCGTACCTTTCCTGAATATCACAATTTTGCTTGATATTAATTTTCGGTATGTCCGGCGCGTCCGGTGTGGTCGTGACGATTCCCGCTGTAGGTGTTTTAACATCGTCTGGCGTCGAATCCACCAACGTTATGTCGAGTTTCGATCCGAGGACTTCCTGCACACTGTCCAATATCTCTTGTTTCGTCAGTGACGTCGACCACAGATCGCTTTCATCCTACCGCAAAAAATTATTTCACATCACTCGCGTCACACTCTACACGGAAATAAGTACCGATCGATAAATTCCGCGAGCCTTTATAAACAATCAATGTGTCACGGCGCTTACCTTGGCCGATGGAGTGAATTGGCAAACTAATTTCTGGAACTCTTCTTTGAAATTTTCACGGTTCATTCTGAAATACGTACGTCTTAAACGATCATCGAGGTACGACTGACCACAGCTCAGTCGTAGCCCGCGTGCGAAGCAATCGTCCTCTATCCGTCGCGTTCTGTGTATATCGCGTGTTTACAACTTTTTTTCTGTCTTCGACACTCTACAGGCAGTTTGGCCTATACCTATATCGACACCAGCGGAGAGCGGGGCAAAACGGACTATTGTACCAGTCTTGCCCAAGACAAAGAAAAACCTCGTCACACCCAGAAAAATAATTTATTTAACGGCACCGTTTATTTGGTTTAAGTAAATTATTTATTTAATTTAAATAAATATTTATTTAATTTCAGTAATTATTTACTTAATTTAAATAAATATTTATGTAAATCAAATAAACGGTGGCCGTCAAATAAATTACTTTTTTTGGGTGCACAAATGAAGAACCCGGATCCATTTTGCCCCGCTCTTCTAGCCACAAGCAGTATCAGATTCGAGCAGCGAGTTCGAATTCACGAGAGCAGAAAAATACTGTGATATGGATATTTTCACCTGTGTCGTCTCTGCTCCGTGAGGCAAGTTTGCACGCAGGCCTTCTGTATTTAGCCGAACGAGCGCGCGGTTCTTCTTGTTCCAGCTAATTCCCCCATTTGCTTCGATCCGCGTTTAACAGCCTCGATGGCGACCAACTACCGAAACAGTGGTTTATTTATTTTCCCACAGGCAGGCCGAAGGAAAAGGGTTTCGGAAAAGCGTAAACCACTCGTGGTCTGCACCTTGTGCAAAAATATTTTCACAAGCCGCGCCGGCAAGGGGTTTTGGCCTCGAGTGGGGCTTCCGTAAATCAACAGACTAATACGGGGCGACCGGGAGACTTCTCCCCCGCCGGGCTCCAAAAATTTTCTACAAATTCGCACGTAGCTCGTAGCCCGTACTCGAGGGGAGAAGCGCGCGAAGATTCGCGACTCTGGGGATAGAGAAAGAGAGAGGCGGGAGAGTCGGGGTCCTCTGCGGAAGGTGCAGACAAGCGTTGATGGATGCCTCGTAATTGCAGGCCTTGGGCAAACACACTCGGCGCTCAGAATCCGGTGCGTTTTGCGGGAAGGGATATACACAGGTACATATACCTGCGCGTGAATATATTTCGAGTACGGGAGACCGCGGTGGGTATATCTATCGTTGGATACGCTGCGAAAGCGAAAGAGACTCTTCTTTCCTCCGGAGGAAGACTCGCGGGAGCGCGATGAACGAGCCGGGGCAGGTTTCGCGAAGCGTGAAAAAAGGCCGGTTTTGAGTCATGAGACGATCGAATTTCTTATGCTCACCGGAGCGTTCGTCGTGTTTTCGCCATCAGGCACACCGAGAGAGCCTGTCCGGACGAACGAAGAAGCCGCGAGGCACGAGTAGCTATATAGCGAGCGAACGAGCAACGGACCAAGCTTCGCTGGTTTCGTTTTCTTTGAATTGCAATTACTTGTCGTCCAGAAAATGTAAAAAAAAAAGGAAATAAGAAGCGCTGAGCGAGGCCACTGAAACGATCCTCCGTCTCTAGAATTGGGTCGTAACTACGATCTCGGGTGTACAATTTCGGTAGCCGAAGAGATGCAAAACAGTCAATGGACCTCGTTACGCGAAGCTATTCCCTCTTATACGGGATAATTGGAATGGGATATGCGAGCCTTGGATGTTTGAGAGATAAAAAACGTCTCCTTATTAGTCTCGTGTTTTCACGGTGCCGAAGAGGGAGGATGAACGAAGACAATTTTTTTTTTTTTTTTTTTTTTATTTGTGATACCCATTATCCCCTTTTCTGCCGCAGTATATACCTACTAGCGGGTATACAGCGAAGGTTATCGCTGGTGAGGCCAGCACAAGATCTCTCGGTCGGGGGAGACTCGACTAGCGAGAGAATCGGAGAGACGCGTTAGTCTGGATATACGTGATAAATCTTCCTCGAGGATAAAAAAAACACTAGCTGCGCCCGAAAATATGCACGGTTAGATGGATGGGTGGAGTGCAAGGGCGTTGCCGCGGCCGATCTACTCTCTCTCCTTCATCTCGGTTTGTATCTCGGGAAAAAGAAGAAGACGCGAGACGAAAGAGCCCCGGTCTGATGTGCGCCCAAACATCGTGCTCTCGTTCTCTCGACTTTTTGCTTTCCGTTAATTTTTTGGTGATTGAGCGATTAGGAGGGGGCGTCACGCGTCAGTCAAGACTCGAGAAGAGGATCGGCATATGCAGATAGATCCGAAGCTCGAAGTCGCATATGCTTCTGACTGACGTTTTTAGTTTTATTGCGTTACATCGACGATAATCGTTACTTGAATATTCATGATCTATGCACTTAGGCAATGGAAAGGGATATTCGTTTTAGAGCCGATACGCCCTTTTCTCTCAGAATTGATTTTTCATTGAATAAAAAACAAATATTTCCCCGAATAATAAATAGGATGAGAAAAATATGAAATTGTTGATGCAGCGACCGCAGCCACACGGAGCCACCCGTATTTAGGAAAAACCGAGTTATTTCAAGGTCCATCGGGCCGGGTGCAGTAGGCGCATCGGTCCAGCTTTAAAAACGCTCCTACTAAAACATCAGCGGCAATAACTCTGTCCCACTAGTTCAACTAATTTTCGTTTTGTCCGTACAAATGAAAGGGTTCGCCGCGTCAGTTTCGACGGGGCATGAAGCAGCAGCAGCAGCAGCGGCAGCCCTCCTTAAATATTTATTGTTTCAGTCCCCGGATGTCCTCAGGAGCGTGGATGGTGGGTAGAGTACGAGAACCGAAAGGCCACAGCGAGTCGAGCTTCTATCCTGTTTTTACTCTTTCTCCTCAGCTTCCACGGGACGACACTCCGAGGAAGTGGCTTTTCGGGGACGGCCGCTAATGTTGGCCCCGTGGCATCTCGCACGAAAAATCTTGCCGGCGTTTGTTTGAAGTTCGCTTTGCTGTTTGAACAGCGGCCATTGTTTTGCATCCGTTCATCTTATCCGTCCTGCTCTCGCTCTCGCGTTTATTCTTTTTCCCCTCCATTTCTCGTCTCCTGCATTCTCAGCCGAGTGCTACTGCAGTGATGAGATGCAGGGGGGACGCTCGTCGTTTCAGATAAGACCCCCGTATAGAGGAGCGCGGGGGCCGTAAGGAAACGAAATCTCCGAGGAGTCGCGAAAAGCATTTTTACGACTGCTTTTACGGAATCGCCCGTCGAATACCTTTGCTCGCTCGCTCTCGTGTGGGCTTATCTCGCGGAGGGGGGAGATAGTAGGTATTCACACCGATACTCGTTTTGAAAACACTTTAGATAATGAAATTATGAGAATACATTCACTTTTATTGCCATACCAATTAAATCTGCAAGTATAATCTTGGAAAAACAAGAGGAAATCAAATATAACGATCTCTCCGATGTATTTGTCACGGCGAATTGGTACGGTGCGTTATACTGGATAATCGGCAATTGAGGCATCGGCTACGCCGCAAATCGAGGAAAAATTCATCCTAATCCTGTGTGGGCACAAGGCTAGTCGCGACCACCGAAACAATGACGAACCGTGCACACAGAGGAGAAGCGAGCGACCTCTCCATATTTATTTCTCTAATATTTGACTTTCGCCAGATTGCACCGGTCTGTCTCCGCGGGGCTGGAACGACGAGCTTCGCGGCTGCACCGCTGCGACCGGAGTTTGTTTGCAGTCCGCATCTCGCTCTCGACTTTAGCTCCACCTCAAACTCACTCGCTCCTCCGTAGCCCGCAGGAAGGCTAGCCAGGTTGATTTAGGATTTAAGGATTTCACTTAGTTTGTTATTCGAAGATCACGTGGATAAATAGAGTGAAGATGATTTTACGATTGAGACGTGCCCGCGGGTGGGCCACGACGGAGACTTGTGCAGCTTTGTTTAATTCCTGATCTATCGGATCGAATATTTATCGAGGTTGTGGCGATTTCAAAGTTCATCGGATCGAATGACGATTCCCGATGTGTTCCGTTGTTCAAGTTTTTTTTCTGAACCAGCATACGTTAGATGATTTTTTTTTTCTTGCGAAATCTTATGTCCCACGAATTTCGAGCTCGTAGTTCCGACTTGTATTCTACTTTGTCTAGGGTACGCCGCGGTCCGGGAGGCCCCGAAAAACCGGTGCGGTATTCCCGGGTTTGTATTTGGATGGTATTTAACTGACCATTACACCTGAATGGTCCTGCAGGCTGTAAAATGGAAAAGGGCAGAGCGCGGCCCTTGATCCGGCCGACCCACTTCCTGTGTGACCCGAGAACCGAGCACACAGACCCCGGAGATCTCCACTCTCGAGGCGCGGGGTCCACCGCTTCTGTAACGGACAACGGTAATAATGACGAATGGCGAAACGCCCTTTCATCGTTTTCTGCTGCTACACCAGGCACTGCGGCCAAAATACCAGTTCTCCTATCCACGATACAATGACCTTTTTTTAAATCTGCTCGCAACTGTTATCCCGGTTATCGATCAACCGCATTTACAGAACTTCCTGGAGTTACAGCCAAGAGCTATATGTTAATTAATCCATTTAGACGCACAAACTACCAGGCAAACAAGATTTAGATTTAACAAACATCTATCATCCACAAATGTCCGCAATTTCCTTTTCGTGTTATCTGTACAATTTTTTTATTTTAGTAGAAAATACCTGCAAGTAAAAAAAAATTGTTAGATTAGTAAGATAATAGTTGTTTTCGTTTTGGAAACAAGAAATTATTATTAAACGTTCAAAATTTCTGTACTCTGTATTAGATATTGAAAAGTGCATGTCCGACATTCCACGTCACAAAAACCTGTCCGTAACACGTAACGTGTTTTACAGCTATATTTTCTTCGCCATGCACTTTCTAAATTCACTTTCATTCAAAATCACCGGCAGAGCATCCCGGCTGCCCGTAGAAACGCACGCATCGACGAATCGCCGAGAACTCTCGAGTCTCTTGCCCCTTATCCTTCCCCAACGACGGGAAAACTCGAAACGAACGTCAAGACGTTCGGGTTTCCTCGTCTCGAGCTCAGAGAAGCGAATCGCCCGAGGCAAGACTAGCCACGACGTGACTGCATTTTTTTTCTCCCCATTCTCCATCTCCGGTGCTTCCGACTCGAGCAGAATATCTCGAGCCAAGTCTCTCTCTCTCCGGGTTTCGCGAAGATTCGCCTGTCGGTGCCAACCGCACGTCGTCCTCTTCCCACATCCCTCGTGAGAGAGTTCCCTCGCAACCGTCCGAGCATTTTTCCGCGAGCCTCGAACCTCCGCAGTGGGCACACTTTTTCTTCCCATTGTCTGTGCGGTAATCGATCGAGCGTGACGCTGTCCAAGTTTCCTCGTTTCTTCAGTCCCTCTGCGTACCTCTTATACAAAGTACATTCGCACTCTCACCGCGGACTTATTTGTTCGCTCCTTTCGTCCGTCCCGCACGACTTCGATCACGAGGCTGACGCACAAATTGCCGTCCCCGGTGCCGCGTGAGAAAGCGCGTGGCGTTCGACTTGTTACCGGACGCGCGTGCGGGGCCGCAGCCGGGATTCTGGAAGCCGAGATCTCGTTCTTCGATTCCGCTTTTTCCACCGGCCCGGTTACCCTCGATCCCGATCAATCATCGCGACCGGTTCGAGCAGCGCCAACGTCGCTCGTCGCACCCTTCAGTCAGCGATCCCCGTTCGCTCTCGTCTCTTCCACAGAATTCTGAAACTCCCGGCGCACGCATGCATACAGAAATGAACTTTTTCACCCACACCGACACAGCACAGAGTCGAGGCTCCGTGTGACATAACGCCGTAAGAATGAAACGAGCGAGGTATGAATGGCTATTGACGCTCGCGTGTAGCGAGTACCAAAACGCGGGGGCGGCCTCGGAGGCTCGGCAAAGGCAGCACCTTTTCCGCCCTCGCACGAATTCATCCTTTCTCGGGGAAAACTTCGGGGCGAAAAAGAGGAGAACCCGGAACATCCACGCGGCAACGCTCGATCCTTCGTCGTCTTCTTCCCTGTATCTGTTTTATAGCTTCGCATGGATGCCGCATTCGAAATACCCTTGGCAAACTGTACAATAAGGTTGCATTGTCGTGCTTCTTGTTTGCTCAAGGGCCGCTCCGGAAGAATTATTGTACGCCCAGTGGAATATTTCGTACACAGAGTCCTCTGTGTGCGCTCCACTCCCGATCCTGAGGGACCGATCGCGAGACTCAATATGGTGGGGGTTTTTGGTCGTGTGGCCGCTGATGCTGCTGGTGCTCGCTCTTCGCGTGTACGCGGTGTTTATTTAGGATCAGCTAGTTTCATTCATCCGAGTCGGCATTAAGGATTATTCCCGGACGAGAGACCCAGAGGAAATCCTCACTGCGGAGTGGTCGATATGGATTAAGGGGCCAAGAAAGGTTCTCTTCGTTGAGGAACTGGGTTGCATGCGTCGGGCGCGTGCGCGTAGGATAAGCGGCACACTCGTTGACCACTTTGCGCTGGATCGCCTGTGAGATTTCGTGGACGAAAGCAAATACCGTGCATGCCGATGACTGGTGATCGGCCATGCCTCGGAGATTCGAACGCACGAGTGTCTCCATCGATAAACTCCCCCCCACACACACTCCATTCAATTATGTCGCCTGAGCATATATGATCAACGGCACGCGTACGTTTTGTCGGGCACACTTTATACTGCATCGCGCACCAGAGACATATCGTTCAGGATTTTGCCTTCGCGGGACCCGTGCGTGCGACACGCAACAGCGAACGGCGTCACGGACCGTTGAACGACGTTTTCTTCTCCTCGCAATTGCGTGTAAGATTGCGCCTAATCGACTTCCGCCGATAAATCAGAGGCCGAGTGTTTCGGAGAGCCCGGTAACCCGATAAGTCCGACCGCCTCTTTTGAGTTCCTGTTTGTTGTCGATGGCTCCCTCGTTTGCGCGTTCGCCTACGGTGCGAGCTCTTTGCTCTCTCATTGCCGAACTCGGTGTCCCGTTACCGGACCACTTGTGCATTCCAGAAGTTTGCAACGACTCGACCACGCCCGCAACTCAACGTCGCAGACTGACTTGTCTCGGGAATTATATTTCTCCGCTTCCAAGTGCTTGCCCGACTCGGAGAGACACTGTCCAGATCGCGATCGCGTAACGCGGTTCGTTAAGTGTGCTCGGACACTGGTTGCGGCTTTTCACCGTGCGGTTTCCCGTCTCAATTTCGACGGGACATTTGCCATGCACAAGAAATCCTGTACGTTTCGTCAGAAAGCTCAACGATCTGTAATCGGTAGATCGGATTGCAAATTCAATGTTTTTTTTTTCAGTTATCATTTGATGCAACACCATTAATCTGGCGAAAGACTTTTTTTAATACTATTTTTTGAACATTAACAATTTTTTTACGTCTCCAATGACAAAAAAAAGGGAAAAGGATACTTTATGGAGGAGGTATTTTATTTTTTATTAGTTATATTTATTATGTCAATGAAAAAATTCATGAATGTGTACAAATGTATAACGAATAAACCCAGTGAGTTTGAAAAAAAAACGTCCCACAACTTTCTTTAAAAAATTTAAAAAAAATGACTAATTTTTCGCCCAATTCATAAGACTGCCCACTTAATTTTACATTATGCAAAATAGATACTGAATTTCTGTGCAACATTTGTCATGTGCAAGAACTTTGGTTCGTGGGAAATCTTAGCAATCCGCAATCGGTAGATGGAATTGAAAATGAAAATAAATAAATAAAGCTATCATTTGATCTCGCAAATATTGATGTAACTTTAACGCCGAACTGTTTCGTAAGGCAAAGCTCTCAGAACCCATACTTTCATCTCGGTGATTCTTTACCGTCGTAGGCGATAAACAAAGTTGCCTAGAGTCAAACAGAATTTAACGCGACGCGTGCCAACGCATGCGAGCGATATTTTTTTCTACCATTCTCGTGTTTCACGATCCGCACGTGAAGACCATGGTGAAAGTCTCGAGTATCCTTTCCAGAAAATAATAGCCCCGGTCGACTTTCCACCGACCGGGGCATCTCTCGCTCGTGCACGGGGTCTCGTATATTTTCCGTATTGCTAGAAGGGAAGTGGGTTGTACGGGGTGTGCCCGACTCCACACGCGCAGCCACTGCGCCAGCAGCAGAAAATAATCTGACCTCCGTAAAAATAGAGAAACCCTTATACCGTGAATGTATACCCCGAGCGTGACGCGAAACTCTCGCTTTTCGGAGCCGGCGAGGAGGGTGGGCCGTTCGTGGATGCGGTATTTCGAAAATTTAATACTTTTGTTCCAGAGTGAAACTATAAAATATTAAATTTTCTACGTAAGAAGGTAGAGATAACTGTATAGCACGTAGGTAGAATTTTCCGGTACTCGAGATCGAGAGGTTTTTTTTAACAAACTCGAGACCTCTCCATTGCAGATACTCGAATTCGCGAGCACCACTCGATTTCCTGCTTACGTCGGCTTACGTCACCGTTCGCTTCAGCGTGAATGCATGGACGATTTTTTTCATTTTTCCTTTTTTTCCTATTTTTTTTTCGCATTGAGCAGTATAAAAATTTTCTCAAGCGAAAGAGGAAGAATTGCCCCTGACGCGTACATAGTGGATGTAGTACCGCGGGAAGGTATGCGCTTGTTATTACGGTATTACGGATATCGAATGTCCTTTTGGCCCTGGGCGCCCCTACCTCGATCCCTCTCCTCTTCTCATTCATACCTATTCGTATACAGTGCGCACCGAGCGAAGAGTGAAGGAGATGGAAGAAGAAAAAAAAGCGCCGAGTTCTCTCCGGTACAATGCAGAAGCGCAGGCTGCAGTTCCGCCCACTTCCGGTCCCTGAATGCATCCTCGACTCGCTTAACTACCCTCAGCAGTTAAGCCACGTGAAACGCGTGGACACGTTCTCTTTCGTCAGCCACGGGACGAAAAAAAAAATATCCTCCGTACCTTACAACACGCTTTTCCAGTGAAATACTTCACGCATGGCTACGATATGTTCGCGAATACACAATGTAAAAAAATATATCGCCGGCCTAGTGCCAAAAGGACGAACAGGCTATACTTATACTCAGCCGATATGCCCTTATGGAATTAAGCCATCGATATTATATAGGGGAAACCGGGGCAAAACGGGGACGCTAAGCAATAAAACCTGGTACAATGATACCAAAAGCATAGATCCATTGTTTTTCACACCAACATTGTATTGGCACCGGTTTTGAAATGTTAAAAAACAACCATCTGGGGCAAAATGGGGTACATGTCCCCATTTTCCCTCGGTTTCCCCGTAGACCGGGACAAAATGGGGACGTTAAGCAATAAAACCTACTAAAACGATACCAAAATTGTATTGGCACCGGTTTTGAAAAGGATATTAAAAAAAAAAACCATCTGGGCCAAAACGAGGTACATGTCCCTGTTTTGCCCCATGTCCTCGTTTTGCCCTGGCTTCTCCTATGCCTTATTGCTGTTGCAGAATTATTCTCAGTCCCTCGAGCACTTTTACCCGGGAGGTTCTTATACATTTCTCGATATGGACGAACAAATCGAGCGCCCCCCCTGGATGAATCTCATCGACGAGGCGCTCTTATCCTATCTTGCTAGTGCTTACCTACCGTCGGCGCCGAAACGAAATTGCCGCCAGGACTCCGCATCTCCGCGTCTCTGTCTCTCACCCTCGGCTTGGACGTCATTACCCTGCGCATAAAAAGTCGATATAAAGTACAATGGAGCCCGGAGCGAGTGAGCGCGATGAGAAGAATCATCTGCTCTCTTGAATATATGTATATGTGTGTGCGCGAGAGTAACGCAGCGTCTGTAACGAGCGACGATCGAGTTTGATTAAAAATAAGATTGCCGGGACGTTGGGCCCGACGGTCCCGCACTTCGGCGAGCGGCGATTTTTAAGGTGGAAGATTAGGGACGCGGAGAGCTTATTTGATTTACAATTTGATTCATTCCCGATTGCTCTCGCTCGCGAATTACCGCTTGCTCTTCTCTCCACAGCTCTCGCGAGGGAATCGGAGCAAATGCTTCTCTAACCCAACTCCCCATGCCCGACCGTTTTTCGACGAGCCAAATGGAATTATACGGTGCGCGCGTTCACTAATGTCTTTGATTTCCTAAACGATCGTGCGCGCAACCACAATTTATCGATCGATCATTCGAATTTCGTTCCAACTGGTCGACCAGCCGAAGAATATTCTTACGCAGATTCGATGTTAAATTTTTTTTTATTTTTATTTTTTACGGGAAAATTTTGACACCAACGTGTCCCGGACTTGAGTATCATTATCTCGTTTATACGATCTTTAAGCCGTCGAAAGTGTATTGGCGAGGTAAAAATATCTCAGGAAGCAGGTCTGCAGCTCCGCGCAGGTAAAGCTGTCGAAGTAACGAAAGAAGTACATATTGTGACAGGACACTATTGTAGTCTGACAAAATATCAGGATCGCAACCGCGGCACAATTTTAATGCTCCGCTAACGCCGGACCCGGGAGATTATCTCCCGAAATTCATTCCGAACCCGTTTCTCAGCGTCCGAGCTCGCAGAATGGATCCCCGCTGGGAAGCTTCGCGCACGCGGCATCGCATCAGGATCGGAACGAGCGGCGGCAGCGAATCGTGGCACACGGCCACGAGATTCGAAGAAAGGATTTTGACCGATTCGCGAACGAAATCCGTCTAAATGCAGGCGAGCGCCCATTGTTCGAACCTCGAACAATGAGGAACTACGAGACGAACCACTGAAAAGTGGTACAGAGGCGGGCACACACAGTCCTCGAACTCTCCCGGATAGATGGGTCTATCGTTTTAACAACCGGCAAACTCGTCAACCGGCGTTTCTACGATTGTGTTCGACTCGCCTCATCGTTACGTCCGTTCCGTTTCGCTCGGCGCGGATTCTCGCGGAGTCTTTTATCCGGTTTCTCGCGGAGTATTAACGATCGGGCGGGCGAAGTCTCCTCCGGTTCACCTCGTTTCTACACTCGGGGAACTCGAATCCTCTCCTCTCCTCGTGCATACAATCAAGGGGAGTTTCATTAACGAGAAACACGAACGATGAAACGAATTGAGAAACTTTTGAGTACTCGGGCGACGAGAGGACAGTCCCGAGAAGTTACTTCCAAGCCATCCCGTTTTCTATGCCGCGACGTCTTTTGTGCGGAATATAACTATACAGCGAACTGTAGTTAGCTAAGCCAGGCTTCTAGCTTGGCTAGTGTGGAGAACGTCCTCACCACCAGCAGCGACGAAACTGTAATTACCGCGGCACCTTTAACTCCTAATTACTTTCAAGGTACGCCTTTCTAGGTACGCCTCTATATTACTGCAGAAGCGTTGGCCGCGGAACGTTGCTTTAACGTCGTCTCTCCTGGGAGTCACTGTGTTCGTGATGCTGCTGCTGCTGCTGCGGCGTCGTCGTGCTCGTTGCATTCTCACCTTCGGTGCTAGCTTCGGTCAAAGAAGCCCAACGATTAGCGGCAGCCGCTGCCACGTCTCCTCTTTTCCCTAATTAGCTTATTTCTGGCTAAACCTGCTACGAAGACCTTTCATTATAACCAGGCGCCGAGTTTCTCGCGGGCTTGCTCTTTCTCTGCGTTGGACGAATGAAAGAAAGTCAAGATTTTTTTTTTTTTTTTGGGAACTTGTGTTGGGTCGAAAATTTTCAATAATTGCGCACGGATCCCGTGACTAATTTTCCAAGTTTCGATGATTTTTGCGCCGGGCAGATTTTCGGGGTGGAGCACCTTGCGGCGGAAGGGTGCACGCCCACTCTCCGAGCGCAAATGACTTGGCGAATGACTATTGAATGAGTCGAGAATTACAGAAGCGCAAGCCATATGTCTCCGTGAATGGTCGGCCAGAGTCGTTTTCTGGAAAGCCAAAGTATACCGCTCTACGGAGTCATCAGGCCATCGCCGCCTCGTGAGAACAATTAGCCTACGGATCGGGCGTGAACTCGTTACGGGTGCTGGCTCGTGGCGGGGGTTAGAAAGGGGTGTGGTACCAATTTGCAAAACGGAACGTCGGTGGCGCCTTTCTCGAAGGGAAGAAAGAAGAAAGGAACAGTGAGCCGTGTCGATCCTGATGTTCGCGGATGAGCAAGCCAATATAACTGACGATGAGAAGCTACATTTTTCAAAAGTGATGTTTTTCACATCCGGAGTAGAATAGAGCAGTTGAGAAAACACTTTTTTTCGACGGGAGAGAAACTTAGCGATTGAAGAGTTAACGGTATATTACTTTGAAAAAAAAGATTGCGCTATAAAACAAATTTAGACTGGAAGTTTTTATGCAAAAACTAGTATATTAAATTTCGTGTACAATTCCGATGAAAAATTAATGTTCAGTGCATTAAAAATATTGGAAATACTTTATTTTTAATAATTGACTTTAATTTTACTAGAAAAGTACTTTAATTTTTATAATTTACATTACTTTGAATGAAAAAATATATTAATTTTTCATTACAATTGTACATTAAATTTACAATTTTTTTACAGTGTGAGTGAAGTCGGAACAAAATTTCAAATGGATACATCAACGCTCTGATGTCCTGAAATGTCGTAATGTTTCATTGAACCGTTTAGAAAATACAAATTGTAACGAAGGACCGAGTGAAGGCAACGTTGGGCATAATTCTTGAGTTTCACCGCATCCCTTCCTCTAATAAGTTATCAATTATGATTATAATCGAAGCAGTATAGTGTTGTCAACTGCACAACTGTTGGCTCGCTGCGATTCCGGAATATTTGCACGCGTTTAAAGGAGCCAGAAAGTCCGACCAATCATTATATCAGGCACATGAGGTGAATATAACCTGAGGAATATGGCCCGCGGAACAGAGGGCACATCGTCGTGGCCTTCGCGTCGGGGAATCCCCGTTGAGTTTGGCAAATAAATTTCGCGAAAGCCCCATAAATAATTAATAGATTCGTTACGAGGGCGTGAGTAAATCATCGACCGACACGCGATTCGTTCACCGCCGCGCGCTCGCACGTCCTCGCCGCGTTCACTCCTTCGCTTTGGGAACCATCTCGCTCGCCGACCCGCTGGGCATGCGAAAACAAATCATCAATTTTCGGCAGTAAAAGCTGCGATTTCATAGCGAGAAGAACGGAATAAGGAAGAAAGGCGGGCGCGCTTGTGGTCTGATTTATTCGAACGCCTTCGCATAAATAAAAAAAAAAAAAAAAAAAAAAAAAAAAAAAAAAAAAAAAAAAAAAAAAAAAAAAAAAAAAAAAAAAAAAAAAAAAAAAAATGTTAAATAAAAAATGGGCTCGAAAGATGAATCACGTATAAACTTAACTGTAAAGAAAGCACACGTGTCTTAAAATTCATATCTCAAAGTCTTTTTTTATGTATCATTTATAATAATTCTACCACTATCGTCCAAAAATAATAAAAAAAATCAAGGCATTCACGTGCAGCGATGCTTTCATTAATGAAAAGAATCGTAGGAGTTCCCCGTGCCTTTGTCCCACCCAAACTGTACGAAGGAATCTTATGAAAAAATAAAAAAAATGTCGAAGCATTTAAAAAACGTTCCTGCCCTCCGTACACGAAGCTCCGTGTATAGTTCGAGAGGGCCTCTCCCGTATATAGTGCAAGGAATATAAAAGACACCGGAGAGCTGCCGAGAGTTGAGCTCTTCTCTCTTGTCTCGTCCGGGAACGGCAGGTGTATTCCATCAACAACCACGACGACGAGACCTCGGCAGTGCCGCGGTCGCGCGACCGGTATACGCAATTTGCTCATCCCGGCTCACGGTTCACGCTGAGCTAGCAGGTCACATTTTTTCGCGGTGAAAAAAAGTGACACAATAAAAACCGCCGCGAAGAAACTTCGCTGTACGTTTCTCCTCCGTCTACCTCAACTCCGATCTCGAGTTATCATTGTTTGCCCCAGTGCGAGAACCGGAAACTCGAAAACGATCTACCGCCAAAAATGTCGTCTCGGGACGGCGCGGCTGCGGGTTTACCCTCGATATCCGTAGGTTTCCCGTCGCTGATGATCGAGTTTTCTACCTTCTTACCGCCGACACGAGGACCGAGACAAATCGCCGGTACGAAATTGGAAGGACATTAAACATCGGCGGCGCGTGGACCGAAAAAGTTAATGGCGGAATTATCGCGGTCGGCGGTATTGCTCTCCTCGTGCCGTCACGAATCGAACCTTCTCCGGCGCGCGTTCTCTCCTTTTTCATCTTTCGTCGTGCACCGCGACGAGGATATCCACGCCTCCGCTCGCGCCGAGCGCGCTGCGTTCGTAAAAAAAAAAAAAAAAAAACATCGCCTCTCTTCGAGGAATGTATCTCACTCACAATTATATATATCGAAGCGTCGATTTCGAGCAGGAAGTGAAAATCACCTGATTGCAAAAGTGTTGTTCCTTTTCTCTCTCCCGATGATCGGATCGGGGAATCATGTGGGCTCTCGTGAAAGGGACCGACACAAAGCATCGCGCCACATTTCGGCTTGGATTTAAAATCCAATTTCCTGTACCCTCGAGTGTAACTGTACGAATCTGAGTGCCCATTCGATTTCGGCGCGACGCAGGGGCGAGACGTGCGCACACGATCGTGTATCGCGGAGCGGAGCGGAGAATCCACTTTACCTACCTACCTACTTTCCTGGAAAGATCGGAGCTCCGCAGGCGCACAAAACGAGTTGCCGTGAGCATGAATATCGATAAATTTTTTCATCGCCGCTTCCTCGATCTCGCCGGCGAACGGGCGGCTCGTTCAATCTCATTAGCGAAGGAGTAACTACGCTCGCGAGTTCCGCGCCGCTAACTACTCCGGTCAGCAAAGACGCGGAAAGCGCGCCGACGGGCTATATGGACTTGTTCGGAGACTCTCCACGCTCCTCGCCGCTTGAAATCTTTCAACGACTGTTTCGTCTTTCGAATAGCAATGAAGCGCGCGGTGTCTCGATCTGTTTCCCCCCTCGCTCCGCACATCCCCGCAACTCGTTCGCCGGCAGCAACGCGGATAAACGCTCGAGAGCGGATTCGTGAACGACGTCATGCTGTGTTTACGAACGAGGAGAGCTCCGACGTCCCCGGCGAAACTGCCCTATCGACCGCCTCTGCGGTAAGCGCCTGCAGTCTCGCAACCCGTCGTACACCACACCGAAACTTTCGCAGGTCCTGCGCGAGCCCCTAAACGAGCAAACCCGTCGTACTTTAGACGGAGGACGAAACGCTTAGGATAATAGTTATTGAACTCGTAAATTAAACGTTACGACACTTTATGCTAACATGTTTCTATACATATTGTATTTTCTCAAAAAAGTAGCCAATTTTTTTTCAGAATTGAATGCGTATAAATGAAAAGAAGAATTGATGACTGTCAATGAAAAGAAGAATCAGTGTAGCTTGAAAAAAAATGGAGGTACCAAATTCGTCAAACTTATAGGCATCTCTCTTGCGAACCTCGATATCCGTTCAAGTTTTTTTTTTTTTTTTTCATTCTCGGCCATGTTCGAAAGAAACTTCATAAAGCTCGGATAAGTACCCCGCGAATGGGTACACTACAGTAGATCGACGAGCGCGCGACGTTCGCGTCGAGCCATAAGAAGCCGATGGTAACGATTGTAAATTCGATCCGCACGTACACACCGAGAGAGAAGGAGCCTTCGCCAAATCGGAGTTACGCCAATTACGCGGACGTCTCGAAGTGCTGCTGCCGTGTGGGACAACGAGGGGCGTGCGCGCGCGTCCGCGGACGCGTTCTCGAGTAGCCTTTTCAGAAAAGCGTCTCGCGTCCGTTCCGCCGAGGATAATCCGAGTTTCATGTTGGCGACTTTTTTTGCGCCGAGGACGGCCAATAATTCTCGAGGCCAAGTGGGAGAGCGATACGCAACCGAACGGCCGCAGTTCGGACCGGTGAGATCTCGTTTGGCGAAAGAGTGTCGCGTCACGACGAATTTAAATTGACGCTTAATTTTTTGGGGCGAGATATCGCCCTTGGCTTCGAGCATCCACCGGGCACTTCTCGAGAGTCCTACTGAAGTTATCCGTCGGAGGCTGAATCGGGTTATGGCTTTTTTGTCGATCACCGTGGTGGTCAGAATCGAAGCGAGCCGGCGGAGTGTTCTCGCGAACTTGATGTCCAGACGAAAAAAAAAAAAAAGTAAAATCGCCTTGGCGTACAAATGACTCGTCGCCGGAACGATTCGCGCGAACGAGGGACGGTTCTCGCGCGTATCCCGGCCAATTCTCCCCGGGTAACAGTATACGTATCCCCCCCTCCGGCGCCCGAGCAAAGTGAGTAGGTGAGTGAGACTGCACACGAGCAAATTGATACCAATTTTATCCACCGAATCGAATGAAACCGGAGAGGCGACTCGCGGGACAAGTGGCACTAATAATCGGTATATCCTTTCACCGGATGTCCCGGCTTCGGATGCAGTCAATCGATTGGTCACACACACCGATCCCCCCCACCGGAGAGAAATTTTATATTGAATTTACACCGAGTCTTTAACGATAATAACACCCGTTACCTGTATAATCACACATGTCCGCATTTAAATGCGAGTACACCTCACTACCTACCTCCGAGATCACGATCGACTCCCGTTGGCGAGAACTCGCCGATCTGACGCACGCACACGCCCGCTTATCTATCCTATCGGGACAGCCGATCCGAGATTTTACAACCGCGCCGCGATCATTTCACCGTTTTAATGAATGGTAACGTCGTTAATGTCCGGCATGAATATACACCGACAGGATATCTAAAGACTACCGATTATATCAATATCGACGTAATGCGGCCCGCTTAATTACAATATTTTAACATAATTACCTGGCAATGCTCTCGAACTTGCGCGAGAAACGTTCGTATGTATACAGTCGATCGAGTGAATTGGCGACGAATAATTACGAGTAATACGGGTAGATAGGACGGGACGGAGAGAATCGGCGCGTCCTTGCGACGAACCGGTTTCAATGGCGATCGGGTTAATTAACCGAACGTTAATATAAATCGCTCGTCGCTCGACGAGAGTCACACACGAGAGAATTCGTTATGTACCCGAAGCGGGCTGGATCGTCGCCGTCACGTGGGCCGGCTTACGCCCGGAGAAGCGTAGGACCCGGCAAACGACTATCCGCACGATTTCAATTTAACCCAACGTATATAATCGAACGATCTCGATCTCGTATCTCAGCGTGATAAACGACGGGATCGACCTATTAACGAAGCGACATTTAATAAATAGTGTCCGTCAATTATTGGAACGTTTGCGAGGAGAGTCGAGGGCGCATCGGCGCGAGCCCCCCCTATTTCTCTCGTTTCATTCTGCTTTATAGTGCGCGACTCCCGAGTAGACACCGCACGGTAGATAAATAAACACGTATAGATATATGTGCGCTCGCGCGTTTAAGTCGCCGGAGTTTATTCGATTCAACGAGCCGGAAGCTTTACGATCCAACGTCTTCTGCAAACGGTTGATCCAAGCGTCGCGTTCCTCTCACGGCGCGAACCCGCCAGCTTTCCACTGTCGCGACCGGGCGAGAAATTGGCCGGGCATCTCTACACGAGAGAGGCTCTAATCCGACTGGTTTACTCGAACGACGACTATACTCAGCGATTTGCCAAAAACTAATAACCTTTGCAAACATGGTAAAGACAAATGCTCGTACTTTCGACTGACATCTCTTATCCGTGAATTTATACAATATTCTTCTACCTGATTTTGCAACTTTTTGTGTTTTTTCTTAAAAATACGGTACAGTGAAAAAAAAAATTGTAAAATTAACGAGAGAACGATTGCGGATCTTCGCGGACGAGAGATTATTTGTTAAACGTACGAGCACTTCTCACTGAAAATCCACCGAGATAATTCCGTGTACACGGTACAATATCGCCGTGGCACATACGCTAAATCAAGAGAATTCTCTCAGGATCTCCGGGTGTGCGCGGGGGGACGGACCGTTACACCGCAAGAGACCGTTCGCCCCTATCTCGGCTGGTGTTGAGAGGCGGAAAGATTTCACGAGCAACCGTAATAATTGCAGAGTGCACGGTGCATCCTCGCGCGCGCGCGCAATTCTCTCGACCGAATTATATCTCGATCTCTCGTCGACTCTCCGGCTGCCTCAGCATCCTGCCCTTTCTTCATTTAATGCTCTCTTCTTTTCTTTTTTTTTTTTTTTCTCCTCCTATTTTTGTCTTTATTGCATTATTTCGTCGGCCTGTTCGCGCGAGGACACGCGGCGGATGACTGGCAACCGCATTAATTCTAATTACTCCGTGTGGTTGTGGTTGTCATGACAGGCTGTCCGATGTCGCGAGAGACTCGCGCAAGAATCTCTCTCGGGCCTTTTGCCTCGTCTCTCTTTCTCGGCGAGCTGGATTCGCCGGACGGGAGAGAAGGGTGAAACTTTCACGCGCGTGCCCCAGCTCCGTTCTCTCGTTGCGCGTGCCTCATCCCGCGAGTATCAGCCAGAGGCGCACCTGCGCGAGCGATGCAGCGGTACACCGGGTATTAAGGTATACATAAACGCTAGGATGCGTGACCCCACTGAAATCCGCACTCCCTTTCCCAGCTGCGATTTAATACCTGCGTTACGATTGTTAATGCGTCGGGTGACGTAGCGTTAATTTACGAGCGAGAATACGCATTCATGATATCTCAGTCGAAAAAATCTCAGTTGATAAAATAAAAAAATCTCGACGCTTGGCATGGAAGATTTTTAAGACATCAAGGAATCGCTTTTTTCGTATCAAATTTAGTTGTAAATGTTTTAAAAATCCTATTCGTGTCACCGCACAGCCTCGAGCCAAGTCTAAAATAAAAATGCAATTCCGCGTAATATATTCAGATATTCATATAGGTACAGAGTTGATTTTGCGAAGTGTTCGAGCCTCGGGGCTCCGAGTTTTAGCATAACTCATGTGTGTACGTGTGTTCGCCCAAAGGAATCCGAAGGTGTTCGACGTTGTTCGCGAATTCTCAGCGGGTACGAAACGTCGCAGCGGGCCGGTGCATCGATTCGCCTTGGGTGCATATGCATAGTTAGCCCTGCCCACACTATCAGCGTGTCCAGGAGAGAGCGGGGTAAAACGGAACCTTGGGGCAAAATGGACCCGCGTTCTCCGTTCGCGATCAGACTTTTTTTCTATACCGAGAAAAATTGGTAAAAAAAAGTCCATTTTGCCCCGCTCTTCCCTGCCCCCAGCACGTATGTTTATATATGTGCTTATCCACGAATGCACGTAGGAGGAAGAGTCGAGAGCGGAGAGAGCAAATATGTATCAACGCCGCGAACGCCCCCCCCGAGGACCGAGTATCTTTGACGCTGGACGCGCGCGTTTAATGCGTATGGAAACTGCATGGGGCTGAGGAGATGTGTGCGCAATACAATCGCGCGAAAGAGGCAGGTGCGTTCGCATTGGGCGAGGCTGAGAGATATCGTTCCGGCTCTTTTCATTCCCCGCGCCGATCGGGCGTTCGTTCACTCGGCCGGGAGTGCGAGGGCTCGAGAGCACGTGCTTCATTGCTATGCGCTTCTCTCGGCGTGCGCACGCACACACGCACGGCATCTCGGTGACTCCTTCTCCGTTGGGTTTCTTCTCGTCAATCAGCTCCGTCGAGGCGGGAGAGTGTCGGACGGAACCCGCGAGTCTTTTCTCGCAGCTCTCGCGAGAGCGCTCTCCCGAGCCACGTTCACTCCTCCGTGCATCTTTCGCTCGTTCCCTCGTTTCTCTCCCCGGCCCAACGAGTGTCCGAGGATCTCGCGGACGCGTATGGGTGCACGGGGTCGCGGCCCGGCTCGTCGCGAGCCCCGAGCAACGAGCAGGTGCCCGAGCCGATGCTGCGCGCCCGCGGTACACGCGGCCCCTCGCACACTCTCAACTCCTACGTCCCGGCGGTGCACCGTACTTTAACCGTACGGATAAACTACTCGAGTGCATTCACTCATGCGCGCGTGAGCCGTTACGCGAATCTCTGGTTCACTCTCGCCGCTCCCTTTTTCGTGGGACAGACGCGTACTCGCAGTAGGCTCTCGTGCAGACGGCTAAAGGCATTATATATGTGTATATATATGTTTCGTATGATATACCAAGCCGGCAAGGTGAAGTTGAACATTGTTGCAAGACGATCGGCTTACCTGTACGGTATTATTATTTTTATTTTCAATTGTTGTTTTTTTTTCTACATTTTTTTTTTTCTATGAACATTATACGGCGGCACTGGCTCTCTTTCGCTCTTTCTCTCCGGAGTCATACGAACCGCAAATGCAGTCGGTGAAATTAACAACCGGAGATTCGCATAAATCGACGGTGAGGTAACGCGGGCGCGTGTTTCGCCTCGGGCTGCTCTACGTGCTTCCCCCTTTTCATACGCGAATATATCAGCGCACATATCTGACTACCGATCGTCTCGCGTTGCGTGTGTGCAAACACGCGTTCGGTACCGACTCTCGGATTTTTTTTTTCTGCTTTTTGCTTTTTTCTCCCGAGATTTCGCGACCATCGCGTGGTAATTACTCAGGACCGGAGACTTTATCTCATCGTCGAATTCACCGATTAATTGCTCTACGCTCAATCGATAGGAGGACTACAACTGTTCGCTGTCTCGAACAAAAATCCGTGTTAAAAAAAGTGCAGATGTCTGTAAATGGAATTTTTGCTTTTTTACACCCAGAAAAATAATTTGTTTGACGGGCACCTGCAAATAAATATTTATTTTCTTTAAATAAATATTTTTATTGATTTAAACCCAATAAATATTTATTTACGGACGGCCATCAAATAAATTATTTTTTCTTTATTCGTGCATGCAAAATCCTCGTTTCCCCACTGCTCACAGACATGCAAAATCGCTGATTGCCGCACGATGCGGCTTCACCAGTGGGAAAAACACTTTGCGCACTAGTCATCGGTGTGCAAAATAAGGTTTTGCTAGTAGTGCCATCTAGCAGCGCAAACGGTTACTATCTTAACAGACGGTTGCTGTAGTAACACCGAGGCTAACCCCATTGTGCATGTCTGTGAACAGTGCGCAACTCGAATTTTGCATTGCATTCGTAAAAAAAATATGGTTCGATAGGGGAGAGCGGGGCAAAATGGCACGCCGGGGCAAAACGGGATAATGAGACAAAACGCGATTCTCCAATAACTTTTGAATGGAGGCGATGGTGGTACTTGGGGCAAAACGGATTTCAAAATCAGGATGTATCGTTGAGACAAAATGGGTCATCCCAAAACTATTGGAAAATTGAGTTTTGTCGTCACTGTCCCATTTTGCCCCGCTGTACCATTTTGCCCCGGTCTCCCCTACATGAGGCCATCTCGCTTCTTGCGCACTGCTCGTGTGAAGACATCACTTCGGCTCGGCTTCGTGCTGCTTCACACTCGCAGTGCGCAAATCGCTCGTTTGGCCTCTAGCATCGAAATATACTATTCTGGGTGTAGCCGATGTTGCCAGTGCGATCGAACCGTGCGCGTTTACGGTCCGGCAGGTGGTCCATATTTGGCAATCATAGTAATAGCGATAGTGGCAGTCGGGGTATTAGCATCTAGGTTTACCGCTGTGGTCAATGTTCCGCATCCGCCAGTTCCGCGGGTACAAAGCCGCTGCAGCGCTCCCTCCATTAATCAGCTCGAGGACCCAGAGTGGCGCGCATAACGTGATTACGCCCAAGGGGGCCTAGAGAGAGCTCCGCGCTTCGTGGCTAGATGAGCGACGCGTGATTGGCTGACCGCTGACGACCGATGACGGATGAGGGTATTCTGGCCGATCGTGTCTTAGACTCGTCGGGAGTTGCGCCGTTGGCGAGTTTCGGCGTCGTTCCCTCTGCGTGCGTATCCACCTCATTCCTCATTCTCGCTATCTTCGAGCACGCACGAGGAGAGGCGCGACCCCGGGGCGGTGTTGAATCCTCTCGCTGAGGGTACGCGTTTTGATTAAAGCGTTTTCTCGCCCGATCCGACTTGGCTGCAGTCGAACGGTGAGAGTGCCCACGAGAGGATCGAACCAAAGACTCTCGAGCGCGGCTCGAATCATCGTCCCGAGGTCGAAGGGTAGTGGCGTACGTCAATAATCCGCTGATGTTCCCACAGGCCCTTCGGAACGGTGGTTCGCCACTCGGCGAGGCTGGGCCCGCGGAGAAGATCGAAGCTCCACGAGCCACGGCGTCGAAGCCGTCCGAGGGATCACGCTTCGGAGCGAAACCGCAGAATGACGGCCCTGGATCATAGTGGGAGGCTGTCAGGGTCATTACATTCCGGCTGCACGAGCTCGAGGGCAGAGTGCACGAGGCGCGGCGTGCGCGCTCCTCAGCACACGAGCGAGACTAAGGGTACAATCCTGCGGGATCGGCGTGAAATTGACTCGCTCGAAGACAGTTTCTGTTGCGGCATCCTCGACGCAAAGTGTACCAAAGAGGTCAGCTTCACCGTCCAGCTCTGCAGGCATCTCGCTGTACAACTATAGACAGTGTATTCCTGCACGAGAAGGGCAGAGGAGGGAATGTGAAATAAGAAGATCTCTAACCACGAAAGGGAGAACGGAAAGTCGGAGTGAAATGGATGATGGGAAGGGAAGAGTGAAAGAAAGATGAAGACGAAGAGGCAGAAGGAGCCTGGGAAGTATATGAAGAGGGAGATGGACGGAGAACCGAGAAAGCTTCACGTACATTATGCTATATAGTGTACATCTCTTGCGGCCGCGTGCGAGCATTGAGAGGTCACGCTCCGGCAGGTGGCATGCGCGTGATTCACTCGGTCGCGGTGCGAGAGACTCTCGAGATGCAGCATCTTCCTGGGTTGAATCGAGTTCCATGGTACTCTAGGTGAATTCGCACGGTGCATTCTGGACTATTATATTCGCTCCATAATGCGCACGCTTCGCTTAATTGTTGAAGGGACTTTGATTTAAAGGGATTCTTCGAGGTTGCGCGGAGAGGCGTGTTCGAGAGGGGAAGTATAATTCCGTGCGCGATAGAATGACATCGCGGATGCCCCGAGCGACTCGTACCGGGAGCTCATAAATCTTCTTAAATATCTCTACTATAATATCTGCTCATCATCGTGGCGGGCGAGGAAGTATAAACGCGCGAGATTCAACCCAGCGACGGGAGTCGGCGAGAGGCAGAACCGAGGGCCTCTCCCTACCGATCTCTGCGTGGAGTTGGGAATCATCTCGGGGCGTACAGCTGCAACCCGCGCTTAACAGTTGTTGTAATGAGCATGCAGAAGCGCGGTGCGCGGGAGTGCAATCAGACTTCATCTCGTTGCGCGGAGGCTCCCATCTCGACTACGCCGTTCGGAACCCACCACAGAGGTGTGGATGCATCGCGAAGGGTCCTCACAGTTTGCGCATTTTGCTGCGTAATATTAGCAGAAATTCATTTTTTGATTCGAGATGTACGAGAAACATCTAGACCCAGTATTTATTTATTGATCCTAAATTTTATAATCTATAAACAAAGCGCGTTAAATTGTTTCAAGGCGCTCGGAGCACCGTTGCAATTAATCAATTCCATGGGATTTTTTTTCTACAATTTTACCATTAAATTTTTCGGCTCTATACCGTTCTATTTTCCTGTACGTTAACGGAGCGGTTCATGACCTGAATATAATTTTTCCTACCGATTGGCGGTGCGCGGGAGTGCAATCAGACTTCATCTCGTTGCGCGGAGGCTCCCATCTCGACAACCCCGTTCGGAACCCACCACAGAGGCGTGGATGCATCGCGAAGGATTCTCACAGTTTGCGCATTTGCTGCGCAATACATCGAGACCCAGTATTTATTTATTGATCCTAAATTTTAGGATCAATAAATAAAGCGCGTTAAATTGTTTCAAGGCGCTCGGAGCATCGTTGCAAATAAACAATTCCATGGGATTTTTTTTCTAGATTTTCACCATTAAATTTTTCGTCTCTATACCGTTCTATTTTCCTGTACGTTAACGGAGCGGTTCATGACCTGAATATAATTTTTCCTACCTATTGGCTAAACTGCCCAACTCCGGTTCTAAACTGCTCACATACTTGAATCGAGATACGTTAAAGAGAGGCGAACGAGCAAACTTTCTCGGACTCTGCCATTAGCGTAATCGGAGGTGAACCGTGAGCGGTATGTGCTCTCCCCGTCGCGGCTAAGTGTACCCAATAGTTTTCCCGTAACGACCTCAGAAAAGTGAGACACGGGGTGGTTGGCCATTCACCCGGCATCGGTCTATCTTTATCCCGTCTGCAGAACGTATCGGACGGGAACCGCGTGATAAAGTGCCAATCGCTGTACCGTTTACTCTAATAAAGACGGATCGTCGAGGAAGCGCCTTTACTTCCCTTCACACGAGCGCGTCGTATTCCCGGCAATTCTACCCGGCAAGCTCGCCGGGATTTTCTCGAGATTGGTAGTCCCGTAGCCGAGTGTAGAATCCTCCAAGGCCAATCCTCCGACGCCGCCACGAACCTCCCGGTGAAGGTGAGCTTCGCCCGTCGAGTTCACCACGACACGGTTGCAATTGCACCGCTCACGGATCTTCTCTCCCCGTGCAGTATTTCTCTTCTTTATCGGACTTCTTCTTCATATTCGCCCGGGCACTCTCGTTCCCTCTTGCGGAGCCCGCGATGCAGACACGGACACCGGTGCCGTCTCCCTTCGCTCCTCTCATACCGGGCGCGCACTCCTTCTCGGAACAATCACGTTGCGCCTCGGCTCGGGGGAAGCGAGTGCATCGCGCGAGTTGCATTGGATCGCGTCAAATGCGCAGCTGTGCGAGGTGTAGGTAAGTCGTGCCGGCGGTGTGTTTATGTACTCGTGACTTAGGTACTTCGGACTCCAAGCTTCCGTCCGGTTCTTCCTCGTACCTACCTTCCAGTCCTCGTTCCCCTCGGATTTCCACTGTCAATCGACAACGGGCAGCCAGAAAACAAGGCGCACCACGGGACACGGAAATGTGGCTTGTAAATCGCTCACTTCCCGATACGGATACTATCCTCGGACGATCTCGGTTATCCCAATCAGCGTGCAAGGGGCCTGCGCTATGAAAAACAAAATTGGGGTTTCTCTTTTTGTTTTTCGAGAGTGAAAGGGGACCACCAAGAAGGAGAGAACGGACGAAACGAAAAGATTCGTCTTCTTCACGGTTCGGGCCCGAAGCGATCGTTTCCTCTTTCCAGCCTCCGGCACCAGAGAGAGGGTATTATTGTCACCCACTTGCCACGATTCTCGCAGGTTCAATCTGTTGCTTCCCCAAGGGGTTTTTGTTTCTGTTTTCTTTTTTACTTCGAAAAGAATCGCTGCAGGCCGACGCGTCTCTCTCATACCGTAAAATGGCTAATGCGTCGCTGAGAGAGTCGGCGTGTCTCCCGTCTCCCCTTCCTTCGTAGCGCAGTTATATCTCGAGGTGCCATCTGGCATCGGACTGACACCTTGGGTGGCGTTTGCGTTTAGTTGAGATATCCAACGGGCGGATCTAGGAACCTGCTGGTGGTTGGACGCCCGGGTCCGTGAAAGACACACAAACGACTCTCGAGTGTTTTGTCTCCTGTCACGGCTCCATTTTCTCGCCTCGTAATTTATGCGAGTCCGCGAGAGAGCGCACAGCACACAGCTCGCGCACATACTTTATACTGTGCTGCGAGGATAGCGCCGCACGAAGGAGACGAGAGCGAGCGTACGTACGCGATGTTATACGCGCGAGCGTGTGGAGTCTCACACGTGAGGACGTAAAATATATTCCGTGTACGAGAGCCCGCGAGAGCTGACTTGAAAAATGTCTCGTATCATATACGGGCGCTCTCTGCGTTGCGCGCACGAAGAGATCTCGAGGAAGTGAGAAAGGATGAAAGGAACGGAACAAAAAAAAAATAAGAGAGGCGGGTACAGCAACTTCAGCTTGTTGCACGACGCGTGCGTCCGGAAAAATATTCGGCTTCCGAACGCCCATAAAAACGTCCTTGAATCGCGTGTGACTTACAGCCAGAAATTAATTACTTTCGTGCGTGAGCTCAATTACATGTTCGTGTTGTAACTTCATTCACTATTATCGGAGAAACACATCGAGCCGGTATTGACGCATACATCCGATGACGAGAATTTTTTGGGTCATGATGTTTGGAGCATAATAGCATAATGGCATAATCAATCATAATATTGTCAGTATATTGTACACTGGGAGAAGGATCTAGTAAATATTACTATATCGCTTGAGAGATATTACCATAGCACATAGTAGTAGGGTGCTAGGGCGCCACCTATGGTGGGAAGTACCGAATTTATAAGAATTTTTCTTAGATATTATGGTAAAAATTCTTGGATAATCTGAAACTTTCTGGCATAGGTGGCGCACTGGCGCCCTACTACTATGTGCTATGGTAATATTTCTTAGATAATCGGTAATTTTAACTAGATCCTTATTTTTGGCAAAATTTTAAACGATATTTCTTTTGAGAACATTTTTTTATGTCGATCTTCCCAGAAGGCTTAAGCTTCGTCTTAGGAAAGTGGGTCGAGATGCTGAGCAGTAAAAAAAAGATTCCACGGATGACAGGAGATCCATAAAACCTCGAATCATTGTGTCAGTCTGTCTAGGCTCGTCCGAGACGAGCTCGGTTCCTTCTCGTTCCAACGGCATGTCCGGGCACAGAGCCGATTCCTCTTCCGACCTCGAAAGCGTGACCCAGCTCCGGAGATCGGTGACCCCGTGTTCCCGACTCGGCCAGAGGGATTCGCCATTTTTAACGGGCTATAACTTTAACGAATGGCTAATCCAGGACGATGGTCACTATTTTTCACGTGCCAGTCTAGCACCGCGACGCCCATGGGAGCCTCGAGGGCCTCGCGCTTCAGTTCCTCCTCTCTTTGCCCCCTTTTTGCCTTCTTTTCAACGTCAATTTATCTCGCTCCTTTCTTTCCTTCCTCGCCTCACTCACCCACTCGTCGTTCAATCCTTTCGTGGTATCCTTTCAGTCCCGCGTACGCTGCGCACGGGGCCGTTCCTCCTTCGACTCACTTCGCCGGGAGAGACTCGTGCGAGCCTCTTTGCGGTTAAAGAGGAGCTCGCTATACATTCGCCGAACGACCGGTATTTAAGTCTTTGTAATCCGGCGAAGTTTTGCGGGGGAGCCGAGAAAGAGACCGAGGGAGTGAGAGCCGGTGAGTCATGGCAGGTGGTGCACTCGGCGATCGAACCGATCCTCTTTCTCTCTCTCGACAGAGAGGGAGAGGTTCGCGAAAGAACGGCACGAAAAAAATCGAGCACGAGAGAAGAGCGAGCGGGAAAGAAGGATCTCCCGCGACTTCTTTTTTCCCCGATGCGGCGGTACGGAGGCGCACCGCAAAAGCGGAGTGTGCGCCCGAACGATCGGACGCGCACGACGAATGGCCCTGCGCGGCAGCTCGCGGTATACGACGGAAGCACCGAACAAAAAAAGCTCACCCTTCCACCCCTTCGGTTCGCGGCGCGTTCGAGTGTCATCGTTTTTGCCCCCTTGCATTATATACCTTACAGTCAGCCCAACGACCGCCCGTTCGTTTACCATTTATTAGTTCCTTCTTCACCGAATGCAAGAAGCCGAACTCATCTCTGGAAGCGAGACGCGAGCGAGCCGGCGTAAGTTCGAGGGACGGGAAGTAGGTCGATGCAGTTTAACGTCCGGTCTCGCCGATCCAACTCTGGGGGACTGCGCGCTGTCGCTCGCTGCCAGGACACCGGCAACTCAGCGGTTATTGCGATGAAAAAAAAAAAAAAAAAATGGTAAGAATAAATAAAATCCGAGTCGGACGTCGACGATGCCGAGGTTCTTCCTTTGCCATTTTTCCAATTGGTATACCGAACGCCCGCCGCGTGCGGTTCATCGAATTCTCGTTTGTACGTACACGCTGAAGGATGAGCACGAAGCTTGAAAAAAAATAAAAAGAGGAGAAACACGAGGAAACAATTATCCGGTGCAACCACAGCTGCGGCAAGAATACAACGACCTATACAGCACAACGTTGTTACAGTCCGCGAGGTAAGAAAAGGCAGACAATCGAGCGCGATGTGGGATTTTTTTTTCGATAACGAGATCGACCGCAACGCAAGGATATACAGCACACACGTGCCCGCCAAAGTGCAGAGAGATGGTTTCGCCCGGCGCTTCGTAAAATCAAAGGGGCAACCGTCAGCTTTCTCTTTCTCTCGTTTTCATGCCTTCGCTGTCGTGCCGAGCGGCGGGCGCGCACCTCGGCACTTGTATCGCTGCACGGAGAATGGCGGAGAGGCGCGTGAAGGTGCGGAGACCGCATGTGCACAGTGCGGTATGAATGACGAAAGCGAAGCATATACAGGAGCCTGCGGGAGAGGAGAGCACGCGGGTTTCAATCAGTCCGCAGTCAACGACAATCGAGCGGCAGCCGCGGTGCGTTGTACAGCCAGAAGCAACGGACCGTTAAAGGCTCGTCGTCGGGCGCGAACGGCGAAGCGAGAGAACAACGCTCGGGAGAGCGCGGAAGCGAGGTCGCCGCAATTATTCGACGATTTTTTCTCTCATTATCCGTCCGCGCGAGTCAAGAGCGAAGGGGAGGGGAATCAACGTTTCCGAGACGAAGTGAGAGGGCGGCGTGTAATGGCCCCCCCGGAAGAGAGCGTGCGGAATCTCGGTGGCGGGAGAGAAAACGAAATAAAAGAAAGAGGCGGGGGAAAAAAAGGATGATAAAAAAAAATGATGAGGCACATATGCATGACCCCCGTGCATGCGCTCGAGCAAAACGCAAAACAGCATCTTGCTGGCGTGCTGCAATGCGCTTACACTCTATTCTTAGACTCTCTAGGATGGGACAGGTGGTTGGTGCATTTGCAGCGCGCTGGCCTCTTCCCTATGCAACACGCCGCGCGGTTACGTATAGATAGGACGCTCGTATCTTTATAGTTTTACTATACCCTTTTTCACGTCGTGCTGCCTTTCCTTTTCTATCTTTCATTCTTCATCCTCCTGTTCGTCTATCCTCCGACGTTTTTCTTCTATAGACGTCTATACTTTGTGTTCGACGCTTGTCGCCCCCCCCCCCCCAATCCCCCCCCCTCGCTCCTATACATAATACGCGTAGGAATGCATCTCGTCGCATGGCTCTGCTTCTGCGAGATAGGGATAATAGTAAAAGCAGAAAGTGCGCTGCACTTGCGATCAAGTATCGCGAGAGAGCATTACCACACGAAGTGTATACTGAGAAAAGCTTTTATCTCCTGTGAATAAATCAACTGATCTCGAGTTCTGATGTTTTTCATAGTTTTTTTTACCTTCTTTTATCCGCGAATATGAAATAGTTTTCTGACGGAGTTTCTGGCATTTCCCACGATAATATTCGTATTCGCGGTGAAATTCTGTGTCTCCGAGGTTCCGAGTCTCGCCAGAGTCGCTTTCCGTGTACGCACGTTTCACGATAAGTGCGGCATGGAAGGAAAAAGTTCGTGGATGAGAGCGTTGTACGAGGATCTCTCGGTGAGAGTTGAGTGACTCGAGTGATGTCAGCCTCGTTACCGGTCTTTCACGAACCGTGACTCCGAAAGTCAAAAGGCAATCGATAGAGAAAGCAAGGTCCGACGGACAAGGGCGCCTGGGGTACGCTCGTTCCGCAAGAGCTCGGAACTCCGAACACCCTTCCTCACGGTCTCGTTTCTCGCTCCTCTGTACGGACGTGGGTAACTCGCGCACCCGTGGCATTAGCCTGCCGGGTGGTCGAGCCATCCATGCTCGCTGCCGGACCCACAGGGACAGTCGCAAACGTGAAATATTTTGCCGACATTGTGGCTTTCGAACCGACCGTTCGAGGCACGCGCGTTGCCCGAGGGACGAGAAAAGAAGAAGAGTCCTCTTCCGGACGCGCCGCTGAGCAGCTCCTTCGAATATCGCATTGTCGTGCCGCGCGACATGCCCCCGAGAAAGACATCACGTGGTCCCCACGAGGATAAAGAGATTTTCCCGAAAAGAAGAGACACTCGCGCAGTCGAATATCCGCAGCCTCCCCCGAGACAATTAGATTCACGCAGTTGTCCAAAAGTTGTTCCAACATTTGGACGGGCGCATTGTTGTTGCAGCGTGGAAGAGACGCTGAGGACTCCGTGAAACCGTGTTTCGTCTCTACATCTGTGTCCCGTTGGCACAATCGACTCTGTCCTCCATGTTCGGGATATATGGATATAGCCGGGCGGACAACGGTGGAGCACGGGCAAACTGACTCGCGCATTGTCGGATGAACCACAGGGACTTCGGGATCCGGTGTAGTCGCGCGGGCATAGCGCCAACTTGTTTTCCCCCCGTAGCTCTTCACTGTTCTCACTCGTGGTCGCTATGCTGGACGTGCGGAATAACTCGATTCAGCAAACACCGTACCCGGCAACTCTCGTGTCTCCTACATCGGCACAGTCCCGACCAGCTTCACAAACGCCCGTCAAAGCATCCGACCCTGTAACGCCAGTGTGCGCCACCAATGGAAGTAAATTGCAGAGAGTCAACCGCACACGGTTCATGCTTCTCAAACTAGGCGTAAACTAGACATCACGCTGTCAGCTCGAAAAGAGATTCCAGCTGATGTCCTGAACCGTGCCCGGTTGGATGACGGTCAAACGTGCGACGCGACGGACGAACAACCACCGACGCTGCTCGGCGAAAGGATAATGTGGCGCATCTTCAAAGCCTCGCAATGACCGCCGGTGCTTTGACAAAATCGCAATGTCGACGACATTGGACGAACGGCGGAAATTCCCACGAGAGAACCGAATGAAAGATTCAAAGTCCTCGGAAGAAGAAGTCGACTTTCCGACAGGAGCAAACAGACACGACGGCTCGTTTCTCAAAAAAGAATCCTCCAACTTCAAAGTATCAACAGTCGGAAGGAACTTTTCGTAAATACTGAAGAAAATCTGCTTATTTTTTCAAAGCTCCCACTCGTCATAAAGAACCTCGAAGACGTGTCTTTTTCTCGGGGCTCAACTTGGTTCCCGAGAGAAGACGAGTCCACTGCAGACTGTTTCATTATTTTCGCTGGCGCATAGTGGAGTTTCAGCCGCACCGCCGGAGTCATCCGTCCAAGTGCTCCTTCGCTTTCGTGCTTCGTGAAGCCAATAAAAACAAGCTTCGCGACGTCGTTCGCGCGTTCGCTTGTATTCTTATTTCGCGAGAATATATATACATGTGTATATACATAGTTGTGTCCCGGAGAATTGATGCTGCGGTGGTCACTGCCAATGGGCACGGAAGGAACGTCACGTTCGTGTATCCTAAAATAACCAAAACCAAGAAACGACGAGAGCGTTCTCCGCTGAATTGCCCACCCATACGACGGAGGAGTGCATCTCGGTGCGGAGTGAAAGAGAGTTGCAGAAGCAGCGCCAGAAGTCGAAGTCTCGAGAGGACTCGAGGTACCAGCGGCGGGACGACATTGGAGAGTGCGGTCACGCTCTGGCCTTCGCAAGCCGGCCTGACAAGCGCTCGATCACGGCGTGAGGTCCCACCGTTCAGCCCCTGATATCCTGGAGGATTTCACCGTCGCGTCGCGCCGTGCTGCTGCCGCTGCTGTAGCCGCTGCTGCTGCTGCTGGCCCAAGTATCGTAGTCGTTGTTCGCGATGCTGGACAATGACCACGAAGTCGATACCCGATGTGCAGCGTCACGCGCGCGCCATCCTGTCGCCCGTTACTCTCTTTCGCCGCGTGAGGTCCATGGGCTCCCGACGACATCTTCGTCGCGTCTACTCTTCGTCCGTATATATGTATATATATATATATATATACTAGCACGTTGTATGAACGTGAATGGGAATTGGACGGCAGTTTGAGCCAGCAGCTACGTTCTTCTAGGGTTGTTTTCGAGCTTTCTCGGAGTCGTTGGAACGAAATGTGTTTCATGTGTTCTTTCATTAAAGGGGTTGCATAAACTTTTACCGTTGTCCGTTGATGCTCAGGACGCTCGTAGTAGCTTCGGGAACCGCCCTCACTTTTGAGAAGTTGAATGTTCGCCCGTTACAGTAGACACGGAAACACCCTTGCCACGAGGCTACGCAACCGTTATCTCTCGTAGATCTATCCGCCCATCTTGACGATCGGGCCGAGGTTTTTGTGGGGGACCGCTAACAATAAATAAATCAGACATTCGAGACCCACCTCGGGTAAAGGCCGAGTCGAGGTTAAGGTTGTGAATAAAGTGGCCTCTCTCGAGTCAGGGCAAGGGTGAAGAAGAAGACGACGAAGATGAGGAGGAAGAAGAAGAAGAAGGTACGAAAGCGTGAGTGAGGGACCCGCTCGGCATCCCCACCAAACGAAGAAACAGCCGCGTGGCCCCATGAAGTCCATGGGGCACCACAAGAACTCAGCAGGCTGTCCTTCGGGCCGTGCGGTGTTCAAGCCCTGCTGGGATCTCCACCACGCTCCTCGCAGACCACCGTTCTTTGTCGTGCAAGCTAAAAGAAAATCCCGAGCCCTGCATCGGATATCAGCTACGGTATAATTTAAACATCCGCAAGATTTATATATTTTTTTTTCTCTCCCTTGCAATTTTCGATCGAAGTTATTGCGATTTTTTTTTCTACCGGTATATGTGTTATTGGGTTATTAAAAAGGCTTTTAATGTTCGCCCGAGCGCGAGAAGTCGGAGTGCAGCATCTCGTTATAAGTGCCGGACGGGAGGGGGGAATCTTAGGTGAACGATGCACGAAAGGTTAAGGAGCAAAACGATATAACGATGTGATGACTGTGTGGGAGGACACTATCTGCACTCTCGAGAGCATAGCGGGAAACTTGCGCGTCCGCGACGAGGAAGACGACCCTCGACACAGCGTGACTTCGTATTATTTGGTGCGACCGGGTCGCAGCAGACTCTCTCGAAGTCCGCGGTGACGCGGCCACCAAGTCGTTAGGCACCATTCAGAATCACCTTAAGTCCCCATCAAGTAGCGATTATTTTGTGTCCCTCCCCTTCACCTTCCCTCCTCGCTGGCGGAAGAATTATAATTCGTGTAAGTTTGAGAGAAAACGACGCGTCGGAGAGTCTGCGAGGACTGCCGGGACGTTCGATGCTCGAAGATTTTTTTTTTTCTTCGTGTTCTTTATCGTTTCTCGCTAACTCGACAAAAGTCGTGAAAAAATATTCAACCGCGCAATAACGACGGAGGCGAGCTTGATCGCACGTCATTCGCGCCTTATTTATATTCCAGTCTCGCGTGCATATTACAACGAAATATGTTTAACTCATTCACGACGAAACTTACATCAGTTTTCGTTGTTGATGATGTATTTTCCTTCTTATTGAATCTACCTGCGAGGAGAAGTCCGCCCACGCCCCCGCGTCTCTTCCTTGTTATCGAAAGTGAATAATGATGAGACACGAGGCTGTCGTCTCTCTATGTTCTCGTCGGCTATGTATCGTTCGCGTCGCCTCATGGGGGCCACCCGTGAACGCGCGGCCAGGGAAAAACCTGAGCGAGGATATTTTTATGAGAAGAGCTCACAAAAGACCTGTCTACAAAAAAAAAAAAAAGAAAAAAAATCGAATTTCATCTCGACATAAAACACACATACCCGAGACAGCTATTTTTTTTACGTTACAATATATTCCGCCTCATGCGCTATTAAATTCCATTCTCGACGACTTCACGTGGCTAGGTGAAATACGAGGCAACCGTCCCCACAAAATTTGGCCCTTTTGTTATGTCCAGAACTGATAAGTCAGACCGGGGTTACGTTTATGTTTCAATCATCATATTTGGAACATAAAGGTAACCCCGATCTAGCTTATCAATTTGTCCTGTGTAGAAATCATTTATACACCGAAATAAATAAATGTTATTGAATATTTCGTATAGGGCTTGAAAATAATTATTGGAACATTCAGTAATAATTGATGCAATGCTAAATATTATTTTTTACCAGAGACAATCCATATGGTGCGTGTGAAAATATTCGTGGTGCCCGATAGTATGCAAATAGAAATAGTTAGGATCAAGATATAAAAAAATATTAAGTTAATAAATGTTTTGTATCAATTTCCGTCGGTTTATAGAAAAATCAGTATTCTCCTTGTCTTCGTCTGTATATATAAAAAAATCCGAAGCCAATTCTGTTTTTTCCTCCAGCCTGCAGCGTCGCTGAGTCAAGTGCGTCAAGTAGCCCCGGTCACTCCTGCCTATCACAAAACACAAGAACTGGAGGCGTTTTATCGACTCGTGTGCCCAGACGGTTGGAATCTCGCACTCCACCACAAAGTATCACAGGCCTTTCATTCATTCCCCGGACACCGAAGCACTGCCCGAAGTTCCTATAATACAAGACTCATCATTATATCTCCCCGCTCGCTGATGAAGAGCATCAACGCGCGATGACGTCCGGACGTTGCCGCACGCGAGAGGGCTGCGTTCTAAAACAACGCCGCCCTTTCAGTCTGCCATCGAGCAAAACGCGAAGTCATGCGATCCAGCGCGGCGGTGCGCTGTGTGAAAAGCACAAGCCGGGGCACTGTGCCAGACGAGGGATCGGGTCAGGTTGAATTTCGTCGAGGGCGATCCGGCCGAATCGCCGATACCGGCTCTCAACAGGGACATCATTATATCCTTTAATTACAAAGGAGATTTTCGTCCGGGTATCATCCCCGTGCCCGTCCGTACATACCGCACCGGCACCGGTACGGGGCCGGTGCCGGTACAAACGTATACCTCCGATGTTCCCACGAATTCGGTCCTGTAATTGGATTTTCGCTCGAGCGAGTAAACGACGAGGTTCCCCGCGATCCGCGAGTATTGTACCGGGTTCAATCTTTTTCATCGCTCCGATAAATTGCAAGACGAACTTGCTGTCCCTCTCTCTCTCTCTACCTCATTCCAGACACGTAGCTACTTATCGATTGATAATTGGTCTTCGAATACAATCCGCCGCGACCGACGGATTCTCCGATGGAATTTTCGTTCGGATTTGTAGGAGCGATAGGTACGTGAACGGAATTCCCATCTTGAAGGAGGGAGAATGAGGGGGAGAGACTTTCGTCGAGGTATATACTCGCGCTTCAATGATCGCTCCACTCGGCCGATTCATTGGGAAAGAGATTGCGGTTCGATCCCGCGAGTGCACGCCGAAAAGCAATGTCTCTCTACAATAGATTCCTACTGGCTACGGTCGCGCGAGGAATAAAATAGTATCGAGTATTCTGTTTCTGTGAATCAGGTATAATACGACAAAATCATTACTAACCATTAAGCCTTCACGTACGGGAGCCTCGCGCCGAATGTGATTACATTCGGGGGCTCGGTGACCTTGTCAGTGTTCTATTAAAAATATCAATTTCGAAAGCAATAGAACACTATACATTGATAAAAAAGAGTATTTTTCAGAATTTCGATATCGTCAATATTTCCTTAGATATAGTCATTTTTATACCGCGGAATGTACGGTAAGTCACGGTGATATGGTCACGCGGGTGATATAGTCACCCGTAATATCTTTCAATGTAACAAACCTATGACGCTGCCGTTTGCACAGTATTTAGTGGGGTAGAGCGGGGCAAAATGGGGCAACGGGGCAAAACGGGGTTTTTGGGCAAAACTAAATTTTCCAATGATTTTTTTATCGGACAAGGTGGCAAAACGGGGCA
>JAPYZC010000433.1:0-41863 GCA_030522665.1 Ichneumoninae sp. A BG-2022a | reverse complement strand
TTGATTTTATTGATAAATCGCAAAGGAATTCTTTTAGTCAATATTAACTAAAAGTTCGCACATCAGAATTCTCGAAATCTGCGATCGTCCGAAACATTGAGACACGCAGTGTCCGAATATAGGGACGCGCCGAAAAACAGCGTCCGAAGATCGGTGCATTTGGGCTCTCTTGATACTTTCATCCGTAATTAAAAAAATATTTATCCTTTTATAATGAACCGGTGACTTTTGGAAATTAGAAACTATCAGCTCGATATTGGTTTCGGTTATTTCAAGAAAAAAAATGTTCTTGATAAATTAATGACTGCTGGAATCTTAGGCTGCTCTTAACCGTCCGATCATTGGAACCTTTACTATGCGACAGTTTATGCAGCATAAGTGTGCAGCGGGCGAGGAAGCGTTGTCGCACTGGCCCGCTGCCAGCGCCACCGTAAACAGACTACTCGTCGATAACGAAGATCCCTACCTCGAGAAATTTTGACATTGCGATTGACGGAGAAGAATAATGTAACAGCGAGGCAGCACGATTGTATCGCGAGGTCTTTTCAGCACCAACAATATGTTACTTTAGTAACAAGAAAAAAAATCGTAATAATTTACTTCGATAAATATTTTTTAAAAAAATCTTTCGCGCAAATTAATTGACGACGCGGCGAGAAACTCGCTGTCAGCGCTGCCGAGAATCCAGGGAAATTCGCACAGTGCAGGCAGCGAGACAAAAGCGACAGTACGAGTGAATGAATCAAAGTCTCAACCTGTACGGAGGGGGGAGGAGACCTAACCTCGAAACATGTATGAGATCAGCGCACTGGGAGGGAGGTGTATCGGAAGAAAATCATGCGATAAGACAAAGTGTAAGACACACTCTAATGCGTGCAAAAGAAAATATACCCGATTGGGCAAAACTTTGGTCTTATCGGCGTTAAAGTGATTGTTTGATTGGCGGAAAACCTCGCACGTATCGGGCATAGGGGCGGCGATGAAGAAAAAAAACACTTCTGATCTCCCCGATAAAGAGGCTCGGTATTTTTTTTTTACTAGTCCGACTCTCGATAGCGCAGCAACATTATCAGCTTCATCACTCACCGCTGTGACCGGTGTTGCTCGACGACTGGCCCATCGTCGACGTCTCCCGTCGTCGTCGTCTTCGCCGCCGCTCGATTATCTCTAGGATACAGTTGATTGTCGTCGACGCTGGCGAAACGGGGCCTCGGCACCTCACCTCCGATTGAGCCAGCTGCATGGAATCACGACCGGGCGATACATATTTCGAAAAATATTAACGGAAAAAAAAAGTTTTATGAGACAAGCGAGTTAATATCACATTGCACACAACTACCGCAGTAGTGCTGCGACAGAGACAGGACGGTCAGGATGAGTTGTGTCGTCTCGCTAGCGGCTGACGAGGTGATTGGCCCGCGGATAAGCGCGCTTGCGCACGAACCGCGCACTTCGAACATCGCGCGGGGGAGCTATGCGCGCCGGAGACTCGATGTCCCGACGACACGCTGCTTTCATTTCAATAAACTAATTAAATCTAATAGAATTACAGCCAACACAAACTCTTCAAACATATGTATATTTGCATGTCGACGATAAGCCTCGATGTCGATAATCGCCTCGTACGTGTATTGTAAAAATTGAAGAATTCAATCGAGTCGTAAGGATGACGAAAGATTGGGGGGGGGGGAACAATGAAAAGAGAAAAAAAAACAAGGGTACACGATATGAACGGTATACGATCCCACAAGTTGCGTGCGAAGCGGAGATATACGTGTTACACACCAGACCACCTGCGGTCGTCGTGGTGGTGCGATGTACGTACGAGAATACTCGAGACAATCACGCAAAGTAAAGGCCTCACGGGGTGGCCGGAATAAATATTGAATGCGGCGTAACGAAGGGGCCTTGGCCATAGAATCTAGGGTGCCGGACTGGCACTGATGCGTGTCTCCCAAGTCAGGTAGTCACGTCCGCGCTAGTTTGCCGCTCGGTATTGGCGATACGGGGGATTCTTTCGACGTTCCCTGTCGTACCGCACAGTGCTTTGGCCACAGAAATGGATAGATCGCGTGAGATTTTCCTTAGTTTTTTTATCTCAAGATAACACACGAGTCGAACCTGCTTGCCACGGGGTAAACGTCACGGTTTCCTTGGTTACTGTGGAACCCAACATCGACAACGAACCGCTCGACGCCGCGGGGGGAGGGGGCTTTCCTCTGCCAGTTAGTGCTAAATAGCTTCAGTCGTCGAGGACGGATCAACCTTCGACTATTGTGATTCGGTGCAGTTCGCGTAACATAAACACACCGCAGTAAGTATGCCGAATGGAACGAGTCGAGTAGCACGATAACGATGAAGCGAAAAGGGGATTGTCTGAATTTTTTTTCATCGCCGTTGAGAGTATCGCCGTACCTATACAGCACGTGAGAGGGAAATCACAGCTCTTGTGTCCTATTAAAAAAAAATGGAAAAACGTTGGTCCAAAGAGATTCCTCTCGCTCTACTCGTCTGCCTATTCGTTCTCTCCGAAATCGCTTCGCAAGGTGAGAACGATCAGAAATATATAATATCCAAAACTCTCTCGTTCGATATTAAATAACAAAGGAGGAATAATGTAGAGACTACTGTGTACAAGTTTTTCACCGGTGTGCAGTGTTGAGCGTCGCGAGTTCGCGATTCGACGGGGAAAAAAATCGATGAGAGCGACGTTACCGACTGTTGCAATCGAGGATCGAATGATTTTTTGTTCGTTTTTTCGTTCGCACAGGAGAGGCCCTCGACTGTTTCAAGTGCGTTTCCATCGGCGGTGACAATAAGGCCTGTGACGATCCGTTCCACAACAATGGGAGTCTCGAGTTTTTGGAATCGCCGTGTCAGGGAGGACGAAAGGGTCGGGACGGCGTCTTTCCAGCGACGGCTTGCATCAAAATCGCTGGGATATACGGTATTGTTGTTATTATCTGCCTAAGGAAATATTATTAGCATTCTTTCGCGACCAATTTGCTAAATCTATTTGTAAAGCAGCTCGTTGCGTTCGGTCGGTGCGAAATCTATTCACTTATTCACTTATTCACTTGCAAAGTCCATTATACTTATTTCGCGACGATCGATGCAGATGAGTCGAGCCTATCGTTGACCGTACGAAGCTGCGCCCTCGACAGCGGCACTCTGACGACTGACTCGGAGCTGATAAGGATGTCACATTGCGGTGGTTTTTACTACGAGGACAAGTGAGTCCCGCCACTTTTCATTCATCGAATCGATCGAATAATTTTTTTTTTTTAATTAAAAAACAAAATTTACGTAATAATCGAAAGTTTTCTTCCTCCAACGTCTTCAGGTACGTCCGAGGTTGCGTACAATCGTGCAGCGACGCGGACGCCTGTAATAAAGGTACATCGAGTCCGTCGCCGCTAGCGGCGAGCCTGCTGATGTTCATCAGTTGCGCAACTGTTATCATCTCATCGTGTACCTGATGTAAAAAATCGACAAGCCATCACTTGTTCTTTTTCGATCCTCATCGTTTCTTCTTAAACCGCTTCGCATTTATATACATATATATATATATATAGAATATAGATATACAATAAATTCGTTGGATTAAACTGTACGATTCATTGTCTTTGTACCTTTCGTCGTTCTTAGTTTTTACGACACTGACTCTCGCGAACAAAAGAGTATCCAGCGTCTCTCGTGAGTGACGAAATCGATATATATCGATCCTGGCAACTGGGGCGGGCTTAACGTTGCTCCGGTCATTTTCCGAACAGCGCGATGCGTTGTGTAAACGATAGAGAGAGTGGAGATGAAAATTAATAATTGGAGTCATCGAGTCGCGTTGGATGGACGCTTGAAGGGGATTTCGATTGAATCAAGACCGAGCGTAATTTTCAAGGGGGTGCTCGTAATGGTGACAGCATGCGAAACCGTATGACATCCGTGTGCGATCAGCTGATCGATTTTCTCACGGGAATCATCAACTGGGTGTGGGACACCTTCGAGCTCGTGCTCGACATCCTCCTCGAGTTCGTCGTGCGAGCTATCGAGCTCGCGCTGGCCATTCTTCATCTGGGCTTCCAGGTCATCTGCTTCTTGAGGGACCTCTGCATCGAAGCTATGCAAACGTTCGCCAACGTATTTCGCGGTGTCGTCAACGTCGTCAGCTCGATAAAGTGCGAGGATGTCGAGGACTTCGCGACGGCCTGCATAGTCGTTCTTCTCTGGATCGGGGCGGTCAAGGTCACCCTTGGCGTACTCGATCGGGTGAGCGTCCACGCAGCGAACCTATTTATCATTCTGATTCAATTCGTCCCTGGCAAATTTTGACTTTCTCGAACACTGTCGTTTCTCCTGTCGCTGAATCGTCGTACGTGCACACACAAACATGCGCATCTACCTGTACAGATCGGGAATAAGACTGGAACTTTACCAAGTAATTGCGCGTCGCGAATTCCCAAACCGGGCCTCCTCCCCTTGCCAGATATATTTACGTCGGATAAATCGCGATGGATCAAGTTGCCCGGACGACATTATTCGAGAAACGAGCAGGTTTATTCGCGATAAGACATTCTTGATACTGCGACTCTTTATTCGTTACTCTATCGTACTATCGTTCACTATTATCGACTACTCATCGTTTTTCGTTGCCTTTTTTTTTACTTTCGAATTGCCAGAAAACGCCGACTTTTCCTAATCCGTTGAGTATGTTGTCACCGGCCAATTGTTCCGCGCCGCGGGACAAACCTCCGAATCTCATACAAAAGGCGGTGAAGAAGAAAGTGACCGAGGCGAGGAGAGGAGTTGGTAAACAGCCGGTCAACTCTTCAATATCGTCAACCTCTTCCGGTTCGAGCGATCTCAACGACTGACCGTGTCGCAGCTGCGGCGGAAGGAAGTAACGCACGGAACAAACGGCCATATTCGCTCAGGCTTCGCGTCGCTCCCTACGCCCTTTGTACTCTCGCGCGTTCTCTATTAAAATCACCGTTTCCGTATTTTATGTAGTATATATATATATATCTATATACAATTTTTTTTATTTTTCGTACAACTTGTAAATAAATTTATCAAATATAAATCGCTATCGCCACTCGTATTATATTTACATGTAAAACGGTTAGTCATCTTAAATAATTGTCGCTGCATACGCTCTTCTCTCGATCGCTTGAATAAATTATATTCGTTAAACGTAGTAATAAAAAAAAAACAAAAAAAATTGTTTTTAATAGTCTATATGTTAAGATAATACTTGAACGCTCGCACCCACGGTGAATGAGTGAAAGATTGTTGAAACATGTTTTTTTTCTTCGTTCGATGATAATCGGTCAGTCGTTAACGATGGTGATGGCAAGCTTGTGCTCGGGCCACGAAAAGGTCCTCGGAAGCGTAATCTTTAACAGACACATGGAAACGGCTATAAGACATGATTTTAATGAAAGTTCACGATAGCCCATATTTACGCTGAATATCTGTGACTCACGTGATCGAGAGAGTTCAGTACTTGAAACTCGTAAGCCATTTTCTCCGTCAGCTCTTCGGGCAGTAGAACCTGGAGCCAGGGCCCTTGCACGACGTAGGGCTTCTGCCGTGTGACGAGAGTCCCGGTGACCGTTGGTGCTACTATCGTTATCGCGTAATGCGACAGAATCGACTTGAACGTGAAGTGTCGACCGTGCATGACGCGTCCTCTGAAATAAAATAACATCAATTAAAATCCAGCCAAATTCTTTGTTGTATTAAATAAATATTAAATTCTACGCCTATCACAGTTCACTTCCGAGAATCTTAACGTAGTCAGAGTCCCGCCAAACGTGAGTTTCAGAGAAAATTTCGAACACTTCTGATAAAAATCTCAAAAATCAAGTACACGGGAAGTGCTGCAAAGAATGTTTTTGTGAAATAATAATTCCGATTTGTGTCATTAACAAATTGAAGATAAAAATCATTATTCAACAAATTATCCGACAACTTAACTATTTTCTTACATAACAATGATTTGTTTATTTTTCTGAATAAGTATGCATTTTTTCAGAATTTTTTGTAATCTTTGAAAATCGCTTTTCTTCTATGTTCGAGCAGTGAAAAAACTCAATTTTCAAAGATTTCAAAGAATCTTACTTTTACTTTATATCGTAAAAAGCACTTGAAGTACTAAAAATCACGAGTGGACTTCAGGTACTGCCCAGCTCTGTTATATATAGTGGTCTACAAATTTTCCGTATGTTCTTTTAGTTGATCGAGTTTGCCAATAACTTGTAATTGCGTTCTGTCCGTATGATTTTATAATAAATAAATAAATGAAACTGTGATTCTCGTGATTTTGGCCCATCGCCGCATAATACAGATTCGAAACGAATACAAACTTAATGGCCAGAGGCAGCAGACTGCCAGCTTCCAGATTGAAGGTGAGATGCAAGCCCGGTAGGCTTTTGACAGAATTATCGTCTTGAAAATTAATCTCCTGCTCGCAGGGCGATAATCTCTCCGTCTTAATTTGTGGTTTTCGCCGATTCGCCGACGCCTCGTCCTCCTCGTCGTCTTCCTCGTCGCCGGACTCCGTGTCCCTCCTCTCTCTGTATTTAGCGGTAGTGGCTTCACTGGCGATCTGAACCCACCTGAAAGAACGAAAAGTTGTCGATTAACAATTAATCAAGATCAGCCTGAGGTGAGAGCGACGAAGTCGAATTTGGGCTCTCACCAGCACTTTGCCGATACGCCGCTGAGGTTCGAGCCCTCTCTCGCTATACCGCTCTGTATTTTCTCGGCAACCGAGGGGTCTTCCTCCATAGCCGAGTGTGTCCTGTTGGTGTCTGTGACCAGCCAGGCTCCGCAGCCGCTCGTCGTTTTCAACAGATTAACGACGCCAAGACCGTTCCAATGTTGGGCCGCCTGGAGCTCCTCCGATGTTACGCCGACTATCTGTACGAAAGCGACCTGCGGTGAAAAAAAAAAATTATTTTACCGACCGTCTCAACGTGTCACCCACATAGCACGAAAATATTTTTGAAATATTGAAAGTATTTCAAAAATATAAAAAAATATTTGTCAAATGTTTTAAAAGCCTTCTGAATTTTTTTTGTCCGCTCATAAATCTTACATGGAAATGTTTCAGAAATGTTTTTTTTTCAGCGAAATGTGAAAGATTGCATCCCCAATCCAAATTGCATACTCACACCCGCCCCGACACGGAACATTAGTAGAAATATTTCGGTGGAACATTAAATAAAAAATATTTCAAAATATTTGACCACTGTGTTTCAGAAATTCTTCAGATGCGTCGAAGGATTAAGTGTCTTTCTGAATTATTTAAGAAACGTTTTGTTGGGACATTTTTATATAACATTTCAAAATATTATTTTTCTATATTTCAGAAAGATTTCTTAAGTTTTGAAAGGTTGAAAATATTTCTAAACTGATTTCAAAATAAAAAATATCCATTATGTGACTTAGCTCTGATAAAGATGTGATTATATGTACCATGCAGTGCACAGCGAGACCAAAAATGTTATCTTATGTTAATTACATACTTTACGTATTACACCCTTTAAATCAATCAGGCATATTTTATCTTTATCGACGGGATAAACCCTTTTACAAATGATTATGAAAGGGTTTATCCCGTCGATAAATAAATAATAGTACATTACGATACTAGTGCGACAAAACTTTTTCTGACGAGTGTGAGTTTGAAGCACGAGCCGAAGGCGAGTGTTGCAATCACACGAGTTAAGGCCATGTGAAAGATGTACCACGTGACATATGAGTGCGAGAGAGATAGATGAATTCCGCTAATGCTTTGCTTTTTCCCGATAAGTCTACCGTCTCTGAATCGCATTCATTACAGATTTTGGTTACCGACTGAGTCGTTTCACATGTCCTTAAGAAAACGTTTTTCGCACGAGTATCGTACGAAATTTTATTTCACAATGTGTGAAAGAGCACTTTACGCACCGAGTGAAATAAATAAATAAATAAGATAGTTCGTGCTATATGAGCAGTGACATGGAGTCTTCCTCGAATCCGTCGGTATTACCTCTCCGTTGGGGGTCGCTGCGTTCGTCGGTAACTGCGGATCCCTGCCCATGAGTATCTGCGTTATCCGTCCGTTCCCGTTGCCGAGAGGTGCGTGCCACGACACGTGATCCCCCGGAAGCAGCATGTTGCCCGAGTTGAATACGTATTTCGCTAATTGTTGCATTACATTCGCCGGCCAAGTGGGCGGTGTGGTTTCGCCCCGTTCCCGTACAAGACGGAACGTGAGCTCGAATCCAAAGCCGCTCGGACGACCGGGACCCGTCTTCGTGTGCAATCTCCCGTCACCGTGAAGATCCGAAAGGCCCATGCTGCACAAAGAAAAGTTCTATTTCTCGACTCGGCAACGGATGTATACAGAGGGTGAAATAAGAGGCGCGCGGCCTTCAGCCCGTGTTCACCCTCCTTTCCGAGCCGAATCTCTCTCCTCCTTGCACATCCTGACTCGAAGACAGACAGCCCCGAGACTTTTGTCTATTTCCGCTACGCGCCTCACCCCTCCCCCCCTCTCCCCCCTTCTCGCGAGTTTTCAACGGATTTATGCTTTCGAGGCACTTCCTCTCCGGCTATCTATCTCCGGGCCCTCCTCGCTCTATAAATAGTAACGACCGAGTGTATTCGACATTACAGACGAGCCGAACCGGCTCCTCGAAAAGGGGGGCGGTTACCCACTCGCTCGTGCCGCACGACGAGATTCACCCAGAAAAATTATTTATTCGAAGGCCGACTCGCAAATAATTATTTATTTGAATCGAATAAATGTTTATTTAATGCAATCAAATGTTCACTTGATTCCAAGAAATGTTTATTTAATAGTAATAATATTTTGACGTAAGATTCTCAACACAACGATTATAATCATTTAAAAGAATTTATAGGAATCTACAAGAAGTTATGAGAAAAGAAAAATGTATTCAGTTCGCAAGATGCAGATTTCATAAGTGTTGCATTTCGCTTCTGTAGAGTTTAATAATAATAATATAATCGTTAGAAACTGTGAGGCGCCGGTGAAAATAGATTTTACATCATACATCTTGTATACTAGCGATAAATGTGTGCAATTTACAAGCGATCGATCTCTCTCACATTGTGCATTGGGCGGTGAGTTTCTGATCGCTCTTGTAATTGGGCCCAGCCCGTTGTTAAATAAATAAATAAACAAAAATTTATTTCATTCAAATAAATATTTGTTTGCGGAGCGCCCGTCAAATTAAGTATTTTTCGAGATATTGAAAAAAAAGGAAAGTGCACAGTACAAAAAAAAGTTTGTAGTTTTTACAACAACTTATAGTCCACAAACGTTCACAATTTTTTATTCGTTAATTTTCCTATCGCACCATCCGGCGCCGGTTCCGCAAACAAAACCCGAGCAAGCGAGTTTATTATTCATCTAACAAAATTATTTTTACGAAACATCGTATTCCGATTTTCGAAATTATTTTTCACTGTGTGGAAGGAATTTTCTATTGCTAATGGCAAACATCGAAAATGATATTCTTTAAGTTTCTGGAGACAATTTTCGGATCGAACAGGCGCTGGGAGCTAAAACAATAGTTCCTTATCCCAGACGAGATCCGCGAGTAAGCAAACGAACGTTTTTCGGATAAACTGTGCACCCTACGAGATACTCTTCGATTCCGTCCAACACCGACAGTGGCCAATGGTCACTCGTCTTTTCTCTCCCACTCCTCACCGAGCGTCTCGTCGTAAGTTGTCAAATATTTCTTACCTGATGTAGTGCCAGTGAGGCGGTACACCGAGTTCCGGACAGCCGGGATTCTCGTACATGCTTATGTAGTCCAGTGGATCGGGACCGCCGAGCCTGAAAGGAAATTCGACGTTTCGTCGATATTGGTTTTCATGGTAAGAACCTTCGTAGTTCACGATCGGTGATCGATGGTCGATAATTCGAGGAAAAAAAATGTTCAACAGGTAGAGAACATAGTTTGAATTGCACGGTCTAGAAATGGCGAGTTTCGTGCCCGTAAGTTGGCAGGCATTCGGGAGGACGAGGGACTGGGATATTGCGGAGGAAGAAACGTACGAGAACACTCACCAATATTTGACAACAGCAGTCACGGTCAGAGGGTTACTCTGCTCGGGATAGATCCCTTTGCAAAGAGCATGGAGGGCATCGAGTCCGAGAGGCCGAAGCGAGGGTACCCGAGCCGGATGAGCCGACGGAAAGCTCGCAGAGAAATCCTCCCTCTCCCGCATATTTCCGTACATAAACACGACTTGGGTATTGTAAAACGTTCAATCGAAACCAAAGAAAAAGTTCGTCGCACTGGCCGAACCGAGACGAAAGTGGTGATACAAAAATTGTTCTCTCCGTTGCACTCCTCGAGTTTTGTCCTACACACTGCACACTTATCGTCGATTCTCGAAAAGAAAAAAAAGGGTACAGAGACGTCGCGGCGACTAACAATGTTGTTAACGTGTGCGACGCTACTCTCGATAATGAATTATCCGGATAAGCGCAGCGATGGTCACTGGGCACGACCAGTCACGACGGCAACTACCGACGACACTAGCATCCTTCGCAGTTTACGTACGGCTCGGAGAGGAACTCTTACAGATTGCGTGCGTCACGACGCGATGAGAACCTCGGAGATCGCTTCGAGGAGCAACAGCTTTGTGTTATTGGACACGAGTCTAGAGATGGGCGCCCACTTTGTGACCGGTCATGTTTTTGTCAATTGACTGTCACGAGACCGTCAATTGACCGATTTGGAAATTACTGCACTGTGGCAATAGTGACATTAACTCTAAAAAAACTTCGACGGTCCCAATTAACAAAATACCAATCGCATCAATTAATCAGTAAAAAAAATTGTATTCACTTTATAATATTGCTTTATCGATGTAAAATGGAAATGCCAATGATTACGAAGTCGAGGAAAGAGAAAAAATCGTCTGTAATCTACCTGACTCCTTAAAAGTTGACAAAATTTGTGACAAAAAAGAATTTCTCGAATTCCAACTCCATAGATGTTTTTCACTGTTTTGATTGTATTTGTTACCGCGAGCAAACTGACGGTCATGCCGCAACAAAACATTTTCTGCAATCAGAAAAGTCAATTGACGCTTACAGAAAATTACCGTCACGACGCATCTTTATATTGGACACAAGTCCGAGAAACATCGGCAAGGTTTACTCAGAGATTGGGTAGAAGAGAGTTCATTCACGGGCTGTCTGGCTTCGCGTCGACAGTTGAGCGCCACTGGCTGGATCGCTGGATGCACGCAAAACGCCCGAGGGGAGAGCATCGAAAATACGTCATAATAGTGGCCCTAACCTCATAAATTTTATTTATCTTCGTCGAGACGCAACATCGCGATGGGTGTACGATAATACAGGATAACAAAACTCAACAGAGCGTCACAAAAACCTCTCCGAAGTAATGGCTAATCCACTGGCGAACGTTCCGGTGTCGGAGATTCTAAAAAATCAGAGCACCTTCGAGGATGAACCGAGGAAGAAGAGCAGGGAGGATTGGAGGAAGGCGAAGGAGCTCGAGGAGGCGAGAAAGGCTGGTACAGCGCCGGCTGCCGTTGACGAGGAGGGAAAGGACATAAATCCTCACATACCGCAGTACATAAGCGCGACACCGTGGTACTTCGGAGCGCAGGTAAACAGTGAATAAATTTTCCATACATCCGCTCGACAGAGCTTAAAGCAAAGGGCAGGACAATTTTTAATTAATTTTTTTTGCCACGAAACAGGGTCCGACTTTGAAGCACCAGAGGCCTCAGCCCGAGAAGCAAAAGGAGTTCAGTCACCTCGACGAATGGTACAAGCGCGGAGTCGACCCGTCTCGCACGGCGAGCAAGTATCGCAAGGGGGCTTGCGAAAATTGCGGAGCCATGACTCACAAGAGGAAGGACTGCATGGAGAGGCCGCGAAGGGTCGGAGCGCGTTTCACTAACAAGGCGATAGCTCCGGACGAGTACGTGCAGCCTGATTTGTCTGTGGATTACGACGGCAAGAGGGACAGGTGGGCCGGTTACGATCCAGCCGAGCACAGAGCCATAGTCGAGGAGTACCAAAAGATCGAGGAGGCCAAGAGGCAGATGAGAGCCGACAAGCTCAACGCGGAGGAAAACGACGAACAGGACTCTGACAAGGACGAGGATAAATACGTGGACGAGGTGGACATGCCCGGAACGAAGGTGGACTCCAAACAGAGAATAACAGTGAGAAATCTCCGCATACGCGAGGATACGGCAAAGTATCTCCGAAATTTGGATCCGAACTCGGCTTACTACGATCCAAAGACGAGATCTATGCGAGATAATCCGTACGAGGGAAGAGAACAGGAGTAAGTCGCCGTGCGGTAAATTATGCACTCCGTACGAACCGCAGATTTTTCTGATAGTGCAATTTTTCGTTCGCAGGGTCGATTACAAGGGCGAAAACTTCGTACGATTTTCGGGCGATACTCAGGAACACGCCACGGCTCAACTCTTCGCCTGGGACGCTCACGAGAAGGGCGTCGACGTTCACTTGCTCGCCGAACCGACGAAGCTCGAGCTGCTCAAGCAAGCCTACGACACGAAACGCGACGAGCTGAAGGACAAAGTACGCAGCAGCGTTATAGATCGTTACGGGGGCGATGAGCATCTGCAGACACCCGATCCGTCGCTGTTGCTGGCACAGACGGAAAATTACGTCGAATACTCGAGATGCGGAAAGGTAAAAAAAAAATTGCGTCCGGTAGGGGCGATCTCAATTTGTTCCAGATACAAGATCGTGTATTTCTTTCTTTCAGATCGTCAAGGGCCAAGAGCGGCAGGTCATCAGGTCGAAATACGAGGAGGACATTTATCCGAACAATCACAGCTCGGTGTGGGGATCGTATTGGAACGCGGGCCAGTGGGGATTTCGTTGTTGCCATTCTTTTGTAAAGAACTCGTACTGCACCGGCGAGGCGGGCAAACGGGCTCTCGAATCGGCGCAATCGGGCTCTGAGCATGCCCCGAGCAGTGGACAATTAGCGTCCGGAGCGGGTCAAGAGACCTCGGACGAGGCGGCAAGAGACTCGCAGGCGGACTCGTCGCATCAGCGACAAGGAGCTGCGGCGTCGAGTTCCACCGAGTCGTCGAGCGACTCGTCCTCGAACGAGGAGGCGGCGAGCTCGAAGACCGAGCGTAAGTCAAGCTCGAAGAGGAGAAAGCGACGAAAGCAGAAGGAGAAGCGACGAAACCGAAGGAGGAAGGATAAGAAACCGGACGACGAGGATAATCTGAAGAAAGCGCTGGCCAAAGAGGCCGAGAATCAGAGAGAGGCAGAGAGGATTCTCAAGCTGGACGAACGTAAGCGTCCGTACAACAGCATGTACCAGGCCAAGGAACCAACCGCCGACGAGATCGAGGCGTATCAGATGAAGCGGCAACGCGAGGAAGATCCAATGGCTTGAAATCTCTGACAAATAAACTATGTACATTAATTCTATTCCCGTCAATGAACGAACGATAATTATCGTCACCCGGAAAATCCTAAACTATTAATAAATAGTACAAATTTCGTTGTTCACCTAGGATTTATTAATATTAGAGTGTGTCAATGCACGAGCAACAGCGAGCAAGCCAGCAACGGAGGTCGAGCAATATGTCGAACGCATGCGCTTACTCTCGTTCGAACGTCACGTGACCGATCCCCTTCCTCCCACGAGAAGATTTGCACTTGTGCACGGCTCGCAAGACTATGCACAAGACAAGCCGAGGATTCTTGGAATTTTATGATCGGCGCACTCCGTCCAACTCCGGCCGTCCGAGCTCGTCAGCGCTCGTCGACGCTATCGGCGTTGGTTTCGTCGCTGTCGCGCTATTATCGTCGGTTCGAGTGGATACGATTTATGAAGAAAACAGAAAGTATAACAATAATCCGTCACATCGTTGATCTGGGGACGTAAAATTTTGCAATACACGCGATATATCGCCGGTCATCAGCGGTGAATGAATATCAATCGAACAATAATTCGTCGCCTCACAAGTTGGCTCGCATTACCGTGGGGGGTTTTGTTGGCGCGTTGCGCACCCGCAGCTTCGTCGTTCGGTCCGTAGCAGCAGCAGGTAGGACCGCACGTATTACTTATACGCAGCTCGTTATATATAGTTTAGACATATAAATGGGAAATGATCGACGTCGGGAGGGTTGATCCAACTTTGAATCGAACTTTTAAGGTGATATGCGAAGGGCTCGCGTGTCCGGAAAGCGCTAAATACACTGGCGAACGATTCTCTCGAGTAAAATGTCCGTATCTACTCGGGCACGAGCCGTTCTCGTCGTTCTCACAATCGGGCCACCTTATCTACCTTCCGACAAAATAGACGCACCGACGTTCCTTCGTTGAATCTCCGTTCTCGAATGATTCTGATATCTCGGCTGAGTACACGACTCTTCTCCCTCCGGATATTTCTGTTTAGTTTATAGCGAAACACGAGTACCGTCGATTGTCGCATAGTTGCTTGCATAGTCGTAGAAGTTTTTTCAACGATTTGCCAGTTTAATCGTCAACGAGCAAGATAGATATCGTCGCTAGAGGAGTACGTTGAATTATCTCGAATACCCGACCGAGTAGATCCAAGTTGTAACACGTTATGTTTTTATCGAACATGTAATCGCTAGATGCGCGCACTTGTAGTAGGTTATGTTGCATTCGAACGCACTTAGTGGATAGTGTTAAGATTCATGCGAGTCAGCGAATGTATTTTTGTTCATCAATAAATTGTTTTTTCTTTCAGGCCGGCAGATTTAAAATTACATCGTCGTAATGTCGCTGTGGGCGAAAGCACAGCAGCTACCGCAGGAGGCGTTGCAACAAGTGCGTTCCGTTTACGGCGAACACTTTCCGATCGAAGTGAGACACTTTTTGTCGACATGGATAGAGGAGAAGATGTGGTACGTATGAAAAGTTTTATTTTATAAAAATATAATTGTTTTGCGGTATCCGCGAGAAAGAAGGGAACATTTAGTATTAAAAAAAAATGGCTTTTCAGGACCGACGTGGAGCCGGATAATCCTCAGTACGAACAGTACATATCAAATCTTGTTGGATCGCTTATTCAAGAACTGGAAACAAAGGCGGCCTCACTGCACACGGAAGATCTGTTTCTTACGAAATTGAAACTCATAGAAGCTGCAAAAACATTCAGGGTGAGTGGAATCGAAGCATGATATTATAAAATAGGGATATTATTTTACATGTAAACCATAGAAACATGCCTTGTTTAATACGGTAGTCGACGCCGGAAATGCGTTACCATCTACAGTTATTGATGCTGAAATAGTGAAACAGTTTAAAAACAGATTCAACTTTCATATGTTTATGTGATATCAGAAACATATTTGTTTTGAAGCTGATTATTCAAAATCATACTTTCTATAACCATTAACAGAGCTGGGCAGTATTTGAAGTACAGGGTACTTGTTTGGTACTTCAAGTATGTACTTGAAATACGCACCTAATTTTTAGTAGTTCAATTACTTTTTTACAATTTGAAGTATCAAGTCCAAGTACTCTTTGAGTACATGCCTGCATAACGGATACTTGATGAGTAGTATGACTTATTGGTTTTATTAATATAGATTATTTGTGTAATTTTTCAAATTTTCATTTAAAAAAATATTTAAAAAAATTTCACAACAAAAGACCGAGAAGGGGGACTCTTCTTGATTTTGTTGCTATGGACATTCACAAAAAATTGTTTTTATGGATTTAAAAAAAAAATTAAAAGTCAATCGCTCTAAAATAGCCTCAAAACGACAACTTACGAAAAATGCAGCGTTTTCAGTGATGGCAGTGTTAGCGTCTTACAATAAATTTTGCTGTGAATTCTGACCGTTTAAATGTTCTGAAGTGTGAACACTTTTTAATGCTCCGCAAATAGATGCAAAGTGATTTATTTGCACAATCTCTGGCTTTCTCACTTATTACAATGTGGTGCATAGCTTTCTCTATGAGGAAGCCAAAATCGAACAAGGAAGTTTCTCATAGAGTTGGCTATGCGCAAAATTGTAATGAATGAGGAAGCTGTGTACGAATTACTTTGCAACTTTTTGTTAAAGCCTAAATTATGCTTAATGCTACGAAACTAATTGTGAAAAGTACTTCAAGTACTTGTGATACTTTGTATCTGAAGTATTTTTGGTACTTTGCCCAGCTCTAATTAATAATAATAATAATAACAATAATAATAATATACTATACTACTTAAAAATATGTAAAAGGGCAGGGCCCGTAAATAAATAAAATAAAAAAATAATATAATAATTATGTATATATACTTGTTGCAGCATCGATACAGCCAAAATCCAGGCACACTGTTCAGAATAATAAGGCACTGTCTTGGAACGGAAATGAAACTAGTGGCCCAGGTGGAGAACCTCGGAGGTGCACTGATGAGCATGGCGCATGGAAGGGTGGGTCTCATGGTCGGCGACGCGGTAGCGGAGATAGCTCAGCAGGTGGAGGGATTGAGACGCAGAACTCAAGAGACCGGGGAGGATCTGCGGAAAATGGAGCAGGAACAGGAGGCGTTCGCGATAAGCTATCACGAGTGCACGAAGTTGAACGCGCATCTTCAGCATCTCGCGACCCAGACGCAGAGCCAACAGAGTCTCGACGCGGAGAAGAAAATTCGTCGGTACGCAAAAATCGAATTGGCGTTAAGTCGGACGAAGATTACAAAAATGTTTATGATTTTTTTTTTTTTTTTACAGGCAAAAGGAACAGCAGGAACAGTTGTTGAATCACAAAATCGCGAGCTTGATGCAGCTGAGATTGACGCTCGCCGACAAATTGAAGGACACGATTGCGAGACTCAACAGTCTACAGTCGAGGGTTCTGGACGACGAGTTGATAAGATGGAAGAGGGATCAACAGCTGGCCGGGAACGGCGCGCCGTTCAACAGCAACCTCGACTCGATCCAAGAATGGTGCGAGAGCCTCGCCGAATTGATATGGCTGAATCGCCAGCAGATCAAGGAGGCCGAGCGTCTGAAGCAAAAGCTCGCGCTCGATCCGCCGGGTGTTCAAGATATCCTACCGACACTCAATTCTCAGATAACACAGTTACTCAGCTCTCTGGTGACGAGTACATTCATCATCGAGAAACAGCCGCCGCAAGTTATGAAAACCAATACCCGCTTTACGAGCACGGTTCGACTGCTCGTCGGCGGTAAGCTCAACGTTCACATGACACCGCCGCAGGTGAAGGTCAGCATAATAAGCGAGTCCCAAGCGAATGCGCTTCTGAAGAGCGACAAGATGGCCAAGAGCGGCGAGGCGAGCGGCGAAATTCTCAATAACACCGGTACAATGGAGTATCATCAGGCGACCCGACAGTTGTCGGTGAGCTTTCGAAATATGCAACTGAAGAAGATCAAACGAGCCGAGAAGAAAGGCACCGAGTCGGTGATGGATGAAAAGTTTTCTCTGCTGTTCCAATCGCAGTTCAGCGTCGGCGGTGGCGAGCTAGTGTTTCAGGTGTGGACACTCAGCTTGCCGGTCGTCGTGATTGTTCACGGAAATCAGGAGCCCCACGCCTGGGCCACCGTTACGTGGGACAACGCATTCGCCGAACCCGGCAGAGTACCGTTCGCGGTTCCCGACAAAGTCCCCTGGGCCCAGGTCGCCGAGGCTCTGAACGTTAAATTCAGATCGGCCACCGGACGCGCCTTGCTGGAGGACAATCTTCGATTTCTCGCTGAGAAGGCATTCAGAGGCGGGATCGGCTGCATCGGCGGTGTTCCTTCGGGAAATCCTAGCGCTCCAGTACCCTCCGTCGGCCAGAACGCACCCGATCAAGATTACTCCAATTTATTGCTCAGCTGGGCACAGTTCTGCAAGGAACCTCTGCCAGAGAGAAACTTCACATTCTGGGAGTGGTTCTACGCTGTTATGAAACTCACCCGTGAACATCTTCGGGGACCCTGGATCGACGGGTACATTCTCGGTTTCGTTCGAAAGAAGCAAGCCGAGGAGATGTTGGCAAGTTACGCATCGGGCACCTTTCTCATGCGATTCTCCGACTCTGAGCTTGGAGGGGTCACCATTGCCTGGGTTGGAGGTTTGTATCAAGTACCGATCGATAATTATATATCATATACCGATCGATGATTACATATCGTATACCGATCGATGATTACATATCGTATACCGATCGATAATTATATATCGTATACCGATCGATAATTACATATCGTATACCGATCGATAATTATATATCGCATACCGATCGATAATTATATATCGCATACCGATCAATAATTATATATCATATCCCTCGCGGACCGGCCAACCGTAAAATTTTGAGTTGGATTTGGGTTGGTTTCTAAGAATCTACTCGAACTCAACCAGTCGATTGGTGCGCCAAACAGATCTGGCTCCTATCTCCTTCTATCTTCTGGAGGTTGGTTTTTCTGTTGATAGTTTAGAACCAACCGTAATACCAACCGACAGAAAGTTGGTTTATAATTGAACTTTCCCAAAACATCTCAATTTCCGACTTTAAGTCGAGAGCACACATAGCTCTTGGCTCAGGTTTGAAAGTCAGTTCGTTTTAGGAAAATCCAACCATAAACCACCCCCTATCCTTCATAAATAAAGGTTGGTATTACGGTTATTTTTTCAATATCGCCGAAAAATCAACCTCTCGAAGGTTGATTCGAATCTCGGTTTTCGGGTTGGTCAGAAAGCGAGGGGTACCGATCGATAATTACATATCATACACCGATCGATAATAACATATCGTATACCGATCGATAATTATATATCACATCTCCGAACGTCTCTCAATCTCTCTTCTCTTCCAGATCAAACCGAAGTTTTCATGCTCCAACCATTCACGAGCAAAGATTTCGCGATCCGAAGTTTAGCCGATCGAGTCTCGGATCTTCAGCATCTCTTGTACCTGTATCCGGATTTGTCCAAGGATCAGGCTTTCTCCAAGTACTACACACCTTTCACAGGTCGGCTTTGAAACAGTTTCTTCATTATCGTAATCGAGTGTCTTTAATTTAATAATAAATAATATATTCCCGTGACGCAGAGAGTCAACCGACGTCCAACAATGGATACGTCAAGCCGCTGCTGGTCACGCACGTGCCCGGCTGGGGTGGTCCAGGCGTGGGTGGCCAGACTCCGGCACACTCTTCCGTCGTCGGTGTCGGGAGTAGCGGCCAGGGCGGTCCCGGAGGCAGTTACCCAGCGACTCCGTCGACTATGTTCCAAGCTCACAGCCCTGATCCTTCTGTCACGCGAGACACACCATCGGTCGCTTCCAGGTCAGTTCCTTGGATGTGTAATCAATAAAGGGAGATTTTGTCGGTCCTCTCCTCCGCATCGCGCGCCCACAGAGCTCTTCCTTTTTATACGAAGGGACTTTGCACAGTGGGAAATCTTTCGTAGGCGTTGGGGGTGGACGACAAAATAATTTTTTCCCCCCATCACTCAAAGTGCATTCGAGCAAATACTCCATCAGTATTCCATTATTTCCATTCGATATCTTCGTAAGGATAAAATCATTCTCTTTCACTCGATCGACAATGTGAAGAACAATAATTTTTACCAATTCATTTTATACGACTTCCCTTATTGGGTCACTTATTAGTTGTCTAGATTTTTCTTTTTTTTCTTTTTTTAAGTATATATATATATATTTTTTATTAATAATGCACAATGTGTACTACGCAATGAGCGGAGTGTTGGAATGCTTCTCGAACATTCAAAATGTACTTGTGGCATCGTTTAAATCGCTTGCGTTTAAATATAATTAAATTGTCGTACTGTGGTAGCAATAAGTTGATAGCTTGAAACATGTAGTCTACATGTCCCAAATATACATAGTCCAGCACTCTGCCCGAATCTCAGTTCGGGTGAATGAAAAAATAAATAAAAAAACAAAGTTTAGATTCGAATTTTGAATCTAACAGCTGTGAGATGCATCGATAGGAGCAACGAGAACTGCGAGAGTTGATTTCGTTGTGAAATTAAGATTACGATTTGTCGACGATACAGGAACTTCGTAACGTTCAATGATATAATACATGCGTACATATGCGCGTACTCGGGACGGCGGAGGTCTGGAGCAAGCCGGTACAACGACACACGAGAAAGCGATAAAGATCTTTATTTTTTATTATTTTTTTATATTACTTACGTTACAGAATGCAACTCCAATCAGTGATCTTTGTACATTAATGAACTGGCAATCGTTAATAGCGCCAACGAAAGCGGGGGCAGAGTGCTACAATATTTGACGAATAAATTTAACACAGACCCTTCCATTTATTACCAATAATCGAGCAATTTGATCGTTGTACTTAGCCGCTGTAATAGACGCGCAAATCGAGAGATAATACGATAGTTTCTGTGAACGATTATCCTCTGATTGCCTGGGATTCATCTTCGAGTCGATCGGACTCTTTGACGCTTTGTTGTATCGGCTATCCGACTGTTTTTTTTTTTTTTTTTTTTTTAATATTTGGTCTTTATTATTATTCATTTTGTCTCTTCCGTTTGTCGAGCGTCCATTTACTCAACACAGAGTTGAATAATTTGCGTGCTCCGACATGTTGTTTATCGCTGTTTTTTTTTCTCTCTGTCTCTCGAGGATTGCCAGTGATTGGAGTTGTGTTTTGTTTCTGTGGTAGTTACGCTCCGGGTCTCGGCCAAGGCACAGGGGTTGGCCGACCGAGCGCCGATATGGACTACGTGGAATTGATGGCCCAAGGCGAGCTACCCTCGATCGATGAAAATCTCAACCTGGATCAACTCAATGGCTTTCCCTTTTCCGATTTCATGCAGACATACAACACCAAACCGCAATAGGTATGTCGCTCTCTAACGATCCTTCACCATCGTCGCTTGATAAGTCGATGATGCTCCCATAAAAAAAAAAGAAACAAAAAAAACATCTGTTTTTGTTCCATTCATGATTGAGATATTTACCGCGGATAGCCGACTTGTGATTCTCCGTCAGTTGTTGTTGTTGTTATTGTTATTGTTAAAGACTAAAGATAATGTGAACGAATGAGAAAAGCCCGAGGTGAACAAAAAAAAAATCTAAAAGAGAAATGAAATAATGGACATTCATCGGATCGCGATTAATCGACGAGCTTAGGTACTCTCTTCGGCTCGACGCCTCATTAATTTTATTGACTTTTAACTATCGAGCTTAGCCATGCGCGCATGTGGGCGAGTACGATTAATTGAGAATCATTTATTGCCTATCGAAAGAAAATACACCTTGAGCCAATAACGAAACAGTACATGGGCAAGAGGAGGAAAACGAACTTGGGCTCGTTTTAAGGATACACTCGAGTCGGGACACCGATCTTTCAGAGACACTCCCAAAGTCCCTCGTTTGGTGGATGCACTTTTAAATTAAAGAATGAAAATAAAATAATACGTTTTAGTCATTGCAATTGACCGATCGATCAGTCTGTATGAATAATATTTGACTGCCGCTGTTACGTTTTACATTTGAGCCTCTATACATAATTTATTTCGTGACCGCAATGTGTGTGGTTTTTTTTTCCAGGCGGTTATTTTCACCATATTAGTAGAGTCGAAAACAAAGATTAAAGGTCTTGCGTATTTTAAATATCGTCGAGATTGTATTAATATTAATAGTTTGTAAAGCGATTATCGAGGCAAGGTTTATAATAGTGCAATTAAACAAAAATATATATATTAAGAGTATTTTCTATCGGGAGAATGGCTATGTACGATTTGCACGAATGTTAAATCAACTCTTGTTGTCGATCCGAACGTGTAATTAGTTCGTAGTGAGAAACGACCGCGATGGCGCAACTGTTTCGATAAAAAAAAATCATTATACATAGTGTAATGACGACGATCATGTGCCTTATACCTTCGTTCTTCGGAATAGCCTACTTATTATACATGCCGGCTCGTTGCACTACTTACACGGTTTATTCATTTAATTTGTCGATCAATCGATGTATTCTTCAATTTGGCGGACCGACTGTTTTTTTTTTTCTTATTGTGATAGAGATTGCGATACATCGGGCGATGCGGCACTGTACGAGAAAATCTGGCGCCTTCTCTCTGTCCCTCCCTCTCTCTATCTCGGTGCTTCTTTTCTGTGCGCACAGATCGCCGCGGTGTCGAAAGTGCGTTGTTATTAACATTAACGATTACCATTGCTAACGAGATTCATCATTCTATCTTGATGAATTTTATAAGAAAAAAAACATCGAATGTACTTTACCGGCCTACGTGAGTTAATTCAGAGTTTTCCCTGCGCAACGACACAACGCTATGCACGTTCTCATGTCCTTTTTTATATTTATATAATTACGCATATGACACACTTAGCCGCATGGTCAGCTTATATCCGTTAATATTATCTATTGATCATTTTAACAGACAAGATTAGAGTTTATTTTATTACTGGGAAAATAATTAAAAGTAAAAATAAATGAATAAAATAAAATAAATTTTACAGCCGGTATATAAGATAAATATTGTATAATCTTGATAATATTATTATAACAGTATATATATATAGATATATATTAAAAAAGTGTGCATTAATTATCGATATTCTATGAATGTAATGTAAGAACACGAAGCACACTAAACACACATGTATCTACGTGAAATTAAATAAATTTCAAGTCTACAAAAATGTAAACGATCGAAATGATTGAGACGCCAAGTTGTTATGTCGCACTCGGTATATTGTATTGGTAGTGAATGTGGCTCAGTGTATACAGGAAGCATGCAAAACCATCATTTTTTTTTTTTTATAAAAAAACACCTATTGTTCTCACCGTCGTCTCTGGACGACGATGATACTTTACTCGCGGCACGCAGATGGTGACTGGACAGGACAATTGTTAGTCGCTCTCGGGACACGGGATGTCCGTGGAGATTCCCCAGATTCGCACTCGTCGATGTAATAACCCGGTGCCGGAAAACTCATGTGATAATTTGTATCGGTCACCATGCGATCTTTGGGCGGTTCGTATTGGTTCTTCTGGATCCACGGCAAAGTCGGCCTGATCACGGCTCCCCAAGATTGATACGAAAGCTTGTTTACAGTATCCGATTCGATTTTCGAGGTTGGCCTGAAAATCGACGAGGGAAAATCATGGATCTTTCGTAGGTGCTTTGCTTTCGGCGATTTTCGTTATTGTAACGTGACTGCGCATGCGCACGGTCGTTTTCTAGTACGAATTCTTACAAAAAAAAACGACTATGACCCGTTATTATAATAACGATTAAAAAAGGCCAAATCGAAAACACCTCAGGTTAACGTCGAGCGCTGTAGGCTTGTTCTTCGACGCTTTCGTGCTAATTGATCTAACCTATCGTATCGGGCCTCGGGCTTGAAACTCGCCACCGGTGCGACTCGTCCGGGGTTCATGTACGAGAGAGCAGCTGTGGTGTTTCCTTCCAAGGGCGCATCGTGCGAGCTACTTATGTTGTCGCACGGGATTATAATGTCCGGTCGAGGCGCCATCTTCGCAACGAAATCGTGACGATTCGTCGTTTCCGACTGCATCGGACCGTCCCCCGTTGTTCTTTTCATGCGCGGACGTATCGGCGCACGTTTTTCCATCGTCACCGGTTGATAGCTCAGCTGTTGTTGTTACTACTGTTATTACTTCTATTAGTTGTTATTGTTAATCGTATGCCGAAATCTACGGATTTTCTCGATCGGAATATGCAATTTATGTTTCTAACAAGCATACAACGACGATAGCGATAACCCACTTTGTTCGTCGTGTCGCAAGCCATTCTGTCGTTGGACAAAGCGATGTTGTTGCAGGGTACGACGGGAGCGATCATTTCAGGTTCGCACGGCAAAAAACTTTCGCTGTAGACTGTTTTGCCCATGAATTCGTCGGTGCTCGGCAATATGTTCGCCGCTCGAGGTATGATCGGTTTTTCCTTCGCGGGCAAGACCGGCGTGTCCATGTAGCTCTTCGAGTAAGTTGTATGAGAATCCATAGCGGATACTGGAGGCCTAATGGCAATGGGAGAGACAACGCATTCCTCGTCAAGATGATCTGCCATGCCCAGTTACCCATATAGCACGGAAATATTTTTGAACGATTCGAAAAAAAAATGTTTGCAATATTGAAGATATTTTACCAACGTTAATAAATATTTTTTTGAAACATTGAAAATATTTTTTTGTCCTCATAAATCTTGCATTGAAATGTTTCCGAAATGTTTCAGCGAAACGTCGAAGATTGCATCACCAGACCAATGTGAAGCATAAACCGCATAAATATGAAAACAATCGTAGAAATATTTCGGTGAATCATGCAATTATAAATGATTCAAAATTTTGATCACCAGGTTTCTGAAATATTTCAGACGCGTCGAAAGATTAAGTGTGTTTCCAAAATATTCGAGAAACGTTTCATTGGAAAGTTAAGTTAGAATATTCCAAAATATTATTTTCATATATTTCAGTAATACTGCGTAAGATTTGAAAGATTGAAAAACATTCCAAAATTATTTTTAAAATATTGCGTGCTATATGGGTGTTATTGCCGTCATAGAACCGATAAGTAGCTACTTGTAGAGGGATTTTTTCGCCCAAGGATATGTTTCTCTTCGGGCTACTCGAAACGGTTGATAGCTCAATTTTTGCGTAGTTTCTTTGGCGACGGGTATGCCGGATGGGCAATATTTGGCCGTAGGCTTGAAACTCTCCGTGGGCTGTACTCGGCCGGGATTCAAGTAAGAGAGACCGGCGGTGGTCGCTGCGTCCAGGAGAGCCGAACTGGTGCGTATGTTTCCACAGGGTAAAATAACCTGAGGCCTCTCGGCCGTCTTCGGCGAATAATCGTGTCGTGCCGTTGTCGTACACTGCATAGAGCCGCGGACATCCAGCGCAGATCTGTTTTTTTTACGGTGTCGATACAACGTCAGGATTCATGGGCAATGAGAAAAAACCAAAACCTATGGAGAGACAGACGCACCTTCTGCAGGGTACTATCGCTTTAGCTTTGACTACATTCCACACCGGTTGATAGCTCAGTCTGTTCGTCGTTCCGTCTTCGAATTTCCCTTTGGTCGAGTCGAGCGATTGCGTAGGGCGGAATGGTGTAGCTCGCTCGAAGCGCCCTTGATCGGCGCTCAAGTAGGATAGATGGTACGTCGTATTCGCTTCGAGTGGCTTCGTCGGTGGACAATAAATTCTCTCCGGAGCGTAAGACTCGACGCGGGCCGGTTGCACATATCTTCTCGTACACTGAAAGAATTTTTTTAAATCGATTGCAAGACAATCAATTATATCGGTACAATTTACGAATGGTACATTACGATACTAGTGCGATAAAACTTTTTTTGACTAGTGTGAGTTGCAATCACACGAGTTAAGAAAGAGTTGTTTGTACGAGTATCGTAAAAAATTTTACTTCACAAGTGAAAATGGGGATTTTCAGCACGCCGATCGTGCGTAAAACCGCCATTTTCGCACAGCGTGAAATAAATATTACTTTTTTCCCCAATGCAGGACACGTCACCGGCCGAGGCTGCGGCCTTCGTTTCTCGCAAACTTCGATGACTTCCATTGTAAGATATTTTATCGATGAGCAGTTCAATCCGGCACCGGGCGCTTTGATCGCGAACGAATCTCCTTTATTATATATTCAATAGAAGAAAGGAAATAAGTTTTCCAACGTTGAATGTGATTTTAAAAAAGTGACACTGTGTCCCCCCGTGGCCCCGAGTCGCTTCCGCTACGAACGTAGCACAGTCTTTCTTTTTTCGTGTGTTCCTTAATTCAAGTGAAGGAACCCATTTTTGCCATGACGTCACTTTCGGTTGAAAAAAAAATTGAGAATTTCACTACCGGAAATGACGTATTCTCAACAATTTGGTCGGCAAACTCGAAAATGTCGTGTCTATTCTATAATCAGCGAAACTCTAAGCCATACGTGTTTTTAACGTGACATATATTTACTGTATACAATATTATACGAATATTTATATCCCAATTAAAAATTCTATTTAGGAAATAAAGCAATTTCTAATGTTAAATTAATCGAATTGATCGATTGCATCGGGAGGCGGCGTAGTAGGAAAATAATAGAGGGGAATAATGTATGGTGGATGGGTGGGACGTGTTTCTCAAAAGCATCGATAAAGGTATAGAGAGAATGTAAAGATAAGAGAATCGTGATGTTTCGTTCTCAACACCATGAAAAGAAAGGGCTTTTGTTTTGGAAGCGCTGAGTAAAGGTGTCGGAAAAGGAAAACAGCTTGGGCGCTCCGTTCCCTTTGGCTCTGAAACATACGTGCGAATAATCGGTAAATAGAGAATATCGATAAACGAGAAGGGTAGGTAAGTAAAGTTGTACACACTTCTCAACAATGACGGCAGGCATTTGGACGAGTTGTACAGGACTCTTGGCGTCCTTCAGTGCCTGTTGAAGATTCAATATTTGTCCTCTCATAACGCTCATTTGTCTGTCGAAATGGTGACGATCGAAGCCCTTGTCTTGCTGCAAAATTTTACGAAATACAAATTAGCAACGACGATAAGAGCAAAAGCACGGATCACGAAAAGAAAAGATCGTGGACTATCCGGCTTACTTTAAACAATTGATACAAATCATCACAGAGATCTTGTACAAAGTTTTGATCGGAGAGCTGAGGCAAAACGAGTTCCCTCGTCGTCTCACTGAATGGCAATTTAGCTTGACTCAACCAAGCCCAATGGTAGGGATACGCGCGCCACGAGTCCGGATGCTTGAACGGAAACGCCAGGCCGTTGTCTATCGCTGCGATCTTGACGTCGCTAGAGTCGGGCGAACTTTTCGTCAGACTAGGATCGTACTTGATCAGCCAATTGTCGTTACCTGTGGAAACAACGAGAGTACAATTATCGTGTAGACATTACGGATATATATATATATTTTTTAAAATAATTACCGCGATCCGTATTTCTGATAATATAATCGAGTATGACGAGGCGCTCGAAGTAAAGCTGAAAATTTCTCGACAATCGTGCCGGCAATGGATCGCTCTCCCATCTCCGCAGCCAATAGTCGGCGTCCTTGTAACTGTCCATAAAAACTTGGAAGGAGCCAATTTTTGGTGGTAAGCCGATGCGTTTGAATTGACAACCGACGGTCGGGAACTGATCCATAATCGCTTGCTTCATCCGCGCCTTTTGCCGATCTATGCGCGGATAGTTGAAGGTCCGACTGACGAGCCTGACGACCCGCGTGTTCGGCACTACGCCCAGACCCAGCTTACGATCCACCAAGCTAGCTCCAGCCTCGCTAAGGTATCCCTGATTCGGTATCAAACAACTTCTTCCAAAACAGCAGGGACAGCACAGCTTGTGCATCCATTTTGTCCATTTTGGATTCAGCCTACCGTAAGGCTCCTCGTCCTTCGGCTTGAATACACCTATTACTTTCTAGATAACATAACAATAATAACAGTAAGATAAGCGAGTACAATAATAAATTTTCTCTCTTCGGAGCTCAGTTTTGCGACTTACACCGGCGGTATTTTTCACAAAGTAACTGCCGCTCGATCCTTGATAGATCCTTTCGGGATAAATTCCATTGTCTATAGCCAGTTCGGCCTGCCATACTAGCTCCGAGAATTGTGGATCGTCTGTAGGAAAAAAAGAAAAATTGTATACCAAACATTTTCAAACGATTCTCAATTCGGACAGTCGTAATTGTCCGCTTGTCGATCCTACCGACCTGGAAAGCGATTGTACGCAACGTCCAATTCGAGTCTACCGAGGAGAGGCTGACTCTCCCGGTCTATGCCCGGCGAATCAATGGCTGTGCTCTGATCGTTGACCGGACTCGGAACGAACTCCACGTCTGGCAGCAGCTCGGACGATTCTTCGTTGGACGGAACGGCCGTTGGCTTGGAACCGATCGACAGATCCACCAGAGCATCGGTATCGACCAGAGCCGCAGCGTTCGTGCTGTTCTGACTGTGATACTCGCGATAAGGCACGTGCAGTTGCCGCTGTTCCGAGTCGCTCATCACAGCAAAGATCGCTCAGCCGATCGGTTATCAGCCGATCACCCAAAGCCCGCACTTCGTCTTCCCGTGGCGTCGCGCAATTTTTCTTTTGTATTCTCAATTCGATTTCCCTATCGTACGGCGTAAACCCGTGCATGCGATCTCGGCATTCCTGCACCACCTGTCAATGACGCATGCGACGAGAGATTCGAGGCTCTCAGCTCCTCTCCGCGCTCGGTCAAACGTTCAGCTGGCGCGGCTGACTGAGTTGCCTCGTCAGCTACGGTCCACTCGAGGCATCGAATCAACCGATAATATTATTATCTCATCGTATTTTCTGGCCACCACGCATATCACGGATGAGTCGTCGCTGACTCGTTTGCTCGGCCTCGCTCCAACTTCCGATAGATTGATCATCAAAGTGACAATTTTTGTTTTTTTTTTCGACAATTTTTTTTGTTTTTTTTTTTTTACAACACTTGTTCCTTATTTTTATCTCGCTCGTATAAACTCACCACCGATGACTTATCCAATTAACCACAAACGCGCCCCGTCAGCCTGTCTCCCCTTCTGCGCCACCTCGATACACTTAGTGCGTTAGACACTACTACGCACTCAGCTTTTGTGTTCTATACAGCGACCAACTGCTGGACTCGTACCGTTGGCGACGGCAGCGCCGCGACGGCGGCGGTTGGAAAGTTGGAACGATCAGCGGAGTACAACAGCTGATCGGACTGCGGCCGTTCGTCGAGTCTCACAGTATATAACGCTCGTATTGTTACTGGTAGAGAGTATGCGTAATGTCAGTACCGGCCTTTTCCAAGTCCATACTTTGATAATCTCATTAATCTTCGTCATCGCCGCTAATCGACCGTCGTCGTCGACGACAATCGGTCGTATCGGGCATCGAGGTCAACTCTCGCTCGGACGACCGCGAGAGAATCCTTTGAAACTTTTGTACACGAGCATGTATGTATACGCACAGGCAACGGTCCCGCGGCTTCCGGTGAGGGGAGTCTCGTCGGCAGAGTCGCGTATCTGCCGAGCGTGGAAAACTCACAGTTCGAGTTCGTAATCGCGCGTGATAACATCGGCCGCGGAATCTCCGTCGGGTTTCGCGAACCCCCGCAATTATTTGTATTATTCGTATTATCCGTAATTATTATTATTTATTCGCAACTCACGATGCCGCTACACTTTTAACGTACAACACATCGGTGCATTAACTGTGCATCTTAAACACACACATATGTGTATATCCTTTTACGTTATTCCGGTGCACGCCGCGTAGTGCAGTTCCAATTTTTAAACCCTAATAATATGTATCATTGTCTTAATAATTTCGTCCGATTGATCGTCCGGATATTTGTTGATCAATCGCGTCTGAGTAGAGTCTCGTAAATATTTATATAATTTCGTTGATAATTGTAAATAAATAAAAAATACGTCGGCGAGACCCGCGTGGCTCGTGAGACGAGGCAATAATGTTTTTCGTGTGTGTAACTGTCGGTCTCGTGATACTGGCCTCGAAGTACCGCAAAAACGTGCTTCGCAGCGTCAAGAAATTCTGTCACAATATCACCAATGGAAGCAACAGTTGTCCACCTCGTTGTCCCAACAACAACAAAGAATTCGCCCTGGACAAGATTATTCTGGCCGACTCGCCGGAGACGTGCGATTACGCCGTTAAACGTATTCGCTGGTAAAACTCATATACTGCTCACTAAGTAGCTCAGGGTTAATCGGTAATCATATCTATCCTATTTTCGGAAAGCAAAATCCGTTTGGACAGTCTGTTGATCGTGATGTGGAGCGCGCGAGGTTTTGCGCGGCACGACCGTACTGTATATTGTTTTTCTGTATCTCCCTCCAAGCGGCTTGTATCATATTGTCGTACCTGTAGGATTCTACACGTGGGATTGTCCCGACGACTATTGATACCTTTTTTTTTGTTCACTCTCTGACGGCCGTTCGGGCAACAGTTGTTCTGGGATAACACAAGAGAAGAAATAGAGAGTTTAAGCCGAAAGCAATTTTTTTTTTTCAGCGACTTGTCCGACGGTGTGTTGGGATTTGATTGTGAGTGGGTCAACGAAGGTGCCGTCGCTCTCGTGCAACTGGCGACTTTCAACGGTGTTTGCGCCCTTTTTCGTATCGGAAAGATAGGACACGTTCCCGCCAAGCTCAAGGTTAAAATTCGACCGATCGAAGGCGCGCGGACAATGGGATGAAAATATTGTTTTTGTTTTGTTTTTTTTTTTTTCAGGAGTTACTCTCGAGCGAGTGTATACTCAAGGTCGGCGTAGCGCCGTATGAAGATGGTCGAAAACTCACCAACGACTACGGCTGCCGGGTGTTCGGAACGGTGGATTTACGAACGCTGGCTAATCGACTCGGGGTTCCGAGTCGCAAGAGCCTGGCTGCTCTGACCATGGAATATCTTGGTACTGAGATGGATAAAATTTTGGAAGTCAGATGCGGCGACTGGAACGCCGACATTCTTACCGAGCAACAGAGAGCTTATGCCGCATACGATGCGATCGCCTCTGTTCTTATTTATCACAAGGTAGACGAAACTTCGGACGACCCTGGAGATATCCGTGTAACATGAAATTTCATCTTTGGCAAGACTTTGTCAATCCACCGCTTTAGGAAGAACAAAAAAAATTTTCCACTTCGGGGGAATTTTATTCTTCAAGTGAACTTCCTTGAGCGAAGTTTGTGCGATGCATAACTCAAGCGTTATAACTTGATGAAATTTAGTCTCGTGCAGATATCTTCATGGTCATCAACTTCGGCACAGAGTAATGATGAAAAATAATTGAAATTACGTACGATTTTTTAATCGATAATATTTTCCGAACAGATCCAACGGAGAGCCAGGGAGAACCGTTCGATTTGGAGAAATTTTATGATTTATATAAAAAGTGTGTGGCGGAGAAGAGAATGCACGAGACACGACGAATTGCCCGATGGAATAGTAGATACGAGGTAGCGACCGATAAAAATCGAGCGTTCGGTTTTGCGCCTAACATCGAATTTTAATTCGAAAAAATAAAAAAATTCGAATTTTAATTAAAAAAAAATAAAAATCGGATGTTTCGTGTTGCAGGTACAAGGAGCCATCGGACAAATCCGAGAAAAACAACAACGGCAGGTCGTGCCGAGGTATCGAAAAAATCAAGATAGCTGCCCGAAAAAGTAGCGCAGCCACGAGAAAAGAACCGTTGTATCATAATTGTTATTTGGAAGCGCCCGACGGAGAGACATTGTGCACGTGCGATCGCAAAAAAGCCGAGTGGTACGTTGCCAAAGGGCTTGGTGCGGTTGTCACGGAACAGCCCTTTACCGTGCGACTCAACTTCGAACCGTCCGGTCGTGCCTTTGGCCAGGTCGGCCAGTATTATACCCAAGTTAAGATAAATCAATGCGTCGTTTGCGGATCAACCGAAAATTTTATAAAGAAGAACGTTGTTCCGCGAGAGTATCGCAAATATTTTCCACGTAAGTCTGCCGCGCAGTTTTCACGGATTTCTAAGCAGTCACAGATGTAGAATGTACATTTGATTATATCAATGATTTTATTTATTTTTTCACGTGGTTTCCAGTGGTGATGAAGGCCCACCAGTCGCACGATGTATTGCTGCTGTGTCCGATCTGCCACGAGACCAGCAATCGTTACGATCTCGAACTGAGAAGAGAACTCGCAGACAGGTGTGACGCGCCGCTGACGAGATCGTCCGCGTTAAACGACGAGAGGCTCGTTTGTCCAGCGGACGGATTGCCGGACCGGAATCGCCGGGAGTGGACGACGTTTATCTCCGCTGTAAAAGCTCTGAGGGACGGGTCTTCGATACCTCCCCAGCGTCGCAGTCAACTCGAGTCGCAGATTCTCGAATTCACGGGTCATCGAAAAATGACACCGGAATTGCCGAATTTATTGTACGAACAGTTCAAGAATCAACCTCGCGCCATCGTTTCGTCATCTCCCTTGCAAGGGAAGTGTCAGCCGCATGGCATGAAGGTCGGTAAACGAAAATTCAACCGGTTTGTCGATATGCTTGGAAGTAAAACAATAATGTATTCCTCTACGTTTTGCTCAGGTTGTACGTTATTTCGAGAATCGAGAAGGCGGCCTGGTGATGCTGGAGAGAATATGGCGGGAACACTTTCTCAGAAACATGAAACCCCGCTATCTCCCAAAACTGTGGTCGGTGTCGCACAATCAAGAGAGACTGGTGATACGCCAAACTCAGAGCAGAATCGAACCGCAGGATGCCAAACTCGCCGGATTGATCGACTAGGCCGAGCGCTTCGTCGTCAAGATTATTCAAGGGACTCGTCGAAGAGCGAGAGCTCGCGTGAACAAGACTTAATCGCCTGTACCTGTTGACCAATAATATTTATCTTTTGACATTAACTCGTATCTTTTTTTTCTTCTTCTTTTTCTTAACAAAAAAGCATACCAGTCACGACTATTTTTCCAACAAAACGACCCAGACAGAAACTAACAGCACAGGCTCTCCTCTGTACTAGCGCGGGAAAGCACGCAGTGTCGGCACGATGCAGATATGTGTCTGCAGGTAACGACATTGTGACACAGTGTGTTAAACCCAGAAGCTGCCTAGGGTAAACCAGCCAGTGAATGGACACTTTCCATAAGAGCACATGTAGAAAAAACGTCCATTCACTGGGTTTTGTCGTCGGCTTAACTGTCCATTCACTGGTCGGTTTACCCTGCACTGTTGCAGCATCACAAGCGAAGCTCTGCAGTCTTGACGTAAAGCTCCACAGCGAGTTGGATCTCTGTGAGCATCTTCCGGTACCAAAAGGCTGTGTCGTCACAATATCGTCGCCTGTGGATACACAAATATGCATTGTGTCAGCGCAACGCAGATATGTGTCTGCAGGTGACGACATTGTGACACAGTGTGTTAAACCCAGAAGCTGCCTACACTGTTGCAGCGTCACATGCGAAGCTCTACACTCTTGACGTAAAACTCCACAGCGAGTTGGATCTTTGTAAGAATATTCTGGTACCAAAAGACTGTGTCGTCACAATAGTGTCACCTGTGGACACACAAATGTGCATTGTGGCAGCGCAATGCAGATATGTGTCAGCAGGTGACGATATTGTGACAGCACAGCATGTTAAATCCAAAAATTGTGTCCACTGTTCCAGCACAGCACAGGAAGCTCCTTTGTCTGAACACAAATCTCCACAGCGAGCTGGAACTGTGGAAGTACTTTCCAGTATCAAAAAGCTGTGCACAATATCGTCATCTGCCCACACGTATATCTGCATTGTGCCAGCAGGGCATGTCGGGGATTCCCAAAAGAAGATTCCTGTCCTACAAAAAAACAAGATTGATTAAAAAACATATCCAAACTCCAACAACTAATTGAGCAATCTCTCATAGGTATTTCATATTTAATTCTATATAGAGGACATTGTACAATGGTGCCATTTTATATACAGATAGTCAATTAATTGTTATTGATTTACTAGACTGTCGGATAAATACTACGTTTCTCCGGTTTTTTCCGTTCTCGATGCATTGCCGTCGCGGGGCGGCAAACTTTCGTTGAGATTTTCGAGTTCCCGATCGATGCGTTCCTTGGCCCGTACGACCTTCGATTGCAAGTAGAAAGAGCCGCCCTTCGATCTGTCGTTAGCTTCCATGAGGTACTTGTAGTTCCTCTCGATGATTTCCTTCTGATCGGGCTTCTCGGCATTGAGTATACGCAGGGCTTCCTCCAAGGACAGGCCGGTCTTCGCATTGGTAGCGGCACGCTGAGCGCCCTGTTGTCCGCCGCCCGCTCTTCGAGCTGCCTCCTGACTCGCCGCGATCTCCTGTCGCAGAGCTCGGGCGAAAGCTCTTCCGATAACCTGCGTACCGAGCACGATTATCTGCACCAAATATTTGGCCATAACCCCTTCTTCGATAAACCCTTTCGTCCCACTTGCGACGCCTCCGCTTCCTTCTTACTTGTCACTTTGTACTCGATATTATTAGCAGTGTCTGTTATTCGGAGAAGAAAACTCTTTCTCGTAACGCAACGGCAAAAGCGTGAGTGCCTCACGCCGCAACGAGAACGAACGGATGATGAAAGAGCAGACGAAATTATGGTAAAAGCCGCGAGGGCGGCGCGAGCATTGCGGAGAGCTCTCTCGTTGCGGCTGTAGGTCAAAGATGGACACAAAAAGAAACACGTTCGGGACACCCAACGAAATCTTTTCTCAGTCCCAACTGGCTTACCGATTTTACTGGGTAAGATTGGACCAAAATAATGAGCAACGAACGACGAGTAGTGCGTAACATAATATGGACAGTTGACTGCCTCCAATTTATCATATTTTAAAATTAATTACGAATCAGATTGATTAATCCCATTTATTTTATTACAGTAGCGTTAATGCGGCCGGTAAGTTTACCGGTAAAAATAGCAGCCAATGGACGGACGGCGGGCCACCGCGCGAACATAGGTCTCTCCCCCCTCCCCTTCGGTAGCGAGACGAGCGACAGTTTACAGCGAATAGTGCCGGAAGATTCGTCTCTCTTGTATACGTTATAATTACTTTCACAACAAGTTAAACACATCAATCCGACGAAATGGTAAGGATTCCTGCGAAATTGATCTTCTCAAACATTTAAATATTGGATATATTCAAAGTCGAAAAAAAGTCTAAGTCTTCAATTCCTCTTGTCACGAATGAGGTTATGTGGAGAAATGCATTGTCATCGAGTATACGCTTTGTCAAATTTACGTGATGAAAATGCTGTACAATGTTCGTCGACGCAATCGCGAGCCAACGGAGACGATTTTCTTAAAGATTTCAGATTTATCACATATTCGTTATAAAGAAAACGGGTCGCCGTCTTGATTGACGAGCCCGTTTGTTGGTGTTGCCGACGAGCCCGGATCAACACCAACACAAAAAAATTTCCAACGTAACTTTCATGCATGTAAAATCCCACTTTCCGTTCGTGCAAAGTGAGCACAGAAAGGTCCTTTTTCACATCGCGTTTATGAATAATATTGCGCATGTGGGCCAAACGCAATATCGTTTTTTTGCACTAGTGTGAGAAAGTGGATTTCTGCGCACACTGTCCAAAAAACGAAAAGTATGATTTTTGTGGGATGGGACAAACGCGTTTTTTTTTTGCACTAGTGTGAGAAAGTGGCTTTCACAAAAAGTATGATTTTTGTGAATTTGTCAGGAAAAATTATGTGAACTGGCAGGGGTTTGGAAAGGTGATTCTTGACTTGTATGAATGCCTCGCTTAAAGAATTTTCACACTAGTCAAAAATTCCATTTCTATATCTCTGCCATACAAATGACTACAGGATTATTTTTCTTTGCATTGCCCCTTTTTATCATATGGCCTAATTTTTTTTTTTTTCTCAACAGGCTCGCCGGTATGATACAAGAACCACCATATTCTCTCCTGAGGGTAGACTGTACCAGGTCGAGTATGCCATGGAGGCCATCAGTCACGCGGGCACATGCCTCGGTATTCTGGCCAATGACGGAATCCTCCTGGCCGCAGAGAGAAGAAACACCAATAAGCTTCTCGACGAAGTTTTCTTCTCTGAAAAGATTTACAAACTGAACGAAGACGTAGTCTGTTCGGTGGCTGGTATAACGTCCGACGCCAATGTGCTGACCAACGAGCTTCGTCTCATCGGCCAGAGATATCTGCTTCAGTACGGCGAGACAATTCCCTGCGAACAGCTCGTGTCCTGGCTGTGCGACGTCAAGCAGGCTTACACTCAGTACGGAGGCAAGAGGCCGTTCGGCGTTTCTATCCTCTACATGGGATGGGATCGTCACTACGGCTATCAGCTGTACCAGTCCGATCCTAGCGGCAATTACGGCGGCTGGAAAGCCACCTGCATCGGCAATAATTCCGCCGCTGCGATATCCTCGTTAAAGCAGGAATACAAAGAGGGCGAAACGACCCTGAAGGACGCACAGGCTTTGGCTATTAAAGTCCTGTCCAAAACTCTCGATATGACGAAACTATCGTCTGAAAAAGGTAATTTCCCAAAGAGCGATTTTTACCGCAACGCGGATGTTTCGAGTGTTCACTGATCCGCATAATTTTTCTTTTTTTTCTGTTACAGTCGAGATGGCAACGCTAACACGAGAAAACGGCAAAACGAAAATACGCATACTGCCAGCAAGCGAGGTCACTGCCCTGATAGCCGAGCACGACAAAATCGAGGCTGCCACTGAGCAGGCGAAGAAGGAAAAACAGAAACTCTAAAACGTACGGATAAACGGATAGAACTTTTGTGCCCGCGTGTGGGCACGTGGTGAGATGAGGAGATTTCGCCCGATGCGGTGTCGTCAATAAAAAATATTACATTTTTTTTCAAAGAAGCCAGAGATCCTTCGAAACCCGTAAGATCACAATCATTCATTTTATTATTTTTTTCATACAACAAATATTTACTGCCCGTTCTTACATCGGATGAACATACCGTGCCCGTTTTAGATCCAGTAAATGCATCGCATAAATCCCCATAAATTCTACGATTACTTAAATTTCAACGAACCTGCCACAACATGATAACTCTCATTTGTTCTCATTTTTCGTAATGTAGGCAATTTTACTACGTTATCGTAGCGTTTATCCTTTCGCCGATCATAAGCCCGAGCTCCTTGTCGTTCGTCAGCACGAAAGCGTGTCTGAATCCACGACTGCACAGCTCCGCCTCGACGTTGGGATGATTGGCTCTGAACTCCTCGTAATAGTTCAACGGAGTCCAGCCGTCCCTCGCTCCGTAATAGAGAGACAATTTTTTAGCGTGCCTCTCTATAGCATCGTGATCGAGTTCCTTGACTTGCTGCATCTCGTCCTTGGCGAGTCTAAAGACTCTCCGCAGAACTGCTGGATTGATGAGCTGCACAACGGGCTTCACACTCTTGCCGGTAACGCCGGCGAAGGCTCCCCCGAACACGCGAATGAGAAACGACTTCAGAACGTTCGGTAAGAACGAGAACAACCACGACATAAATACGATGAGAGATGCGATCGGCAGTACCTGGAAAAGTTGAAGCAAACAACATCGATTAGAGGTCTCTCGAATGCATTAATCGACGAGCGAAGGAATCGCGGTGTGTAATAGTTCGTAAGCCGACTCACTTTTCCGGTCAGATTTTTCCCACTGGGACTCTCAGCCATGCGCTCGATAGTTGGAAACAGCAAATAGCATTTGTGAATCTGGTCGGCGTAGCCCGACTCATCGAGGAGCTTGAGAATGAACCAACAGCCTATGGAATGTCCGACGAGGTGAATTCTCGCATCTTTGGGAACGTACTGCTTCAGAAACTCGGTCTGCAAGAAAATGGGTAACATTATTGGCTTTCTGTTTAATGTTTCATAGGGAAAGGAAGCAAGTTTTTATCGAAAGGCCGGTAACCTTGTGCTTTCTCTGCCCATCGAGATTGTATCGGTTTCTCTCGGTCCTGTCGTCAGGTGAGAACCACAGATCGCTCGGTGGTTGAACGTGCCCCGCGTGTCCTATCACCCATACCGGCGTTTCGCTGGGCAGTTTGGACTTTAGGGCTTTTATGAAACCCTCGTAAAAACTGGGTATTCCTGGATTTCCCGGAATCACCAGTACCAGGTCCTTTCGACCATTAGGATCCAGACCTTCCTCCACCCAACGACCCTCTGTTATCACCTGAGTCTGAACTCCGTTGCATCGGAGCATCGCCTGCTGCATCTTTGAGCGGGGCTGGAAAGGGTCGATACGGTAAAGCAGTTACTTTATCGATAGGTCAGTTTTACTTCCTCATAGAGGAAGCTACGTTTTTGTGAAAAAAAAATTTGGCGATTTTAATGTCAGCACACTAGCACTGGTCGAAAACGTCAAAAAATTTGATTTTTAGCTAGCGTCCTGATGTATGTATGTGTGTGTGTATGTGACAGACTTGGATCGATTAGAATGACTATAACTCGAAAACGGCTTGAAATTTTGTAAACCAATAGAGTGGTCACCTATCTTCCTTCGGAGTAATTTTCATGAAGATTGAGGCCCGATTCTATATTTTACGCGATTTTGAAATTTTTGAAAAATGTCTTTGGTAGCTCTAGCTTCCGTAAGCGTTGAGCTATCGTCCTAAGAATGCATATAAATACAATGCTATGAACACAGACCTTTGGTATTGAATTTTGCCAAAATATACCGAAGGGATCAGATTTTACGGATTTTTGATTTTTTTGAAAAATGACTGATAATGGCCTAATTGAGCTGAAGGACCAAGGTCGATGACTCGTTAGCAGATATTGTTACCATACATTCATGTAATCACCAAGACATTTGTAACATACTTGAATGATCGAGAACGACATTTTTTATAAGTTACGAAAAAAGCTGCAAAGCAATTTGCACATGGTTTTTCTATACGTCACTCAAAAACACAATTAAAAAGAGTTGAACATTTTTATTTTCATATCGCTTTCTTATAATGGACCTTTATTTTAGTTTGACAATTGTATTTTTATTATAGATGCCTGTATGAGAAAGGCAAAATCGAACGACGAAATTTATCATAGAGGAAGTTATGCGCAAAACCGTAAAACATGAGGAAGTTATTGTGCACATAATTTTGCACGCTTTTTTTATTGACAACTAATATATGTGGGATTCAAGACAGCAAACAGATTGTTTATAGTTAATCAGAGTTGTTTTTTAAACCGAACGAAAACAAAAACATGAACAATCAGTCATTAATCAGTCAATTCACAATACTGTAGAGCAGTGGTTCTTAACCTTAGGGATCCACAGGTGGTCCCTTCGTGTATTTTAGGGGTCCATGGACCCCAGGTTAAGAACCGCTACTGTATGGTATTCTGAATTCGGACTTGGCTGCTTTGGAGCATCCCCTGCTCCATCTTTGTACGCGGGCTGAAAAAGATCGATACGTTAGAGCAACTACTTTATCGACAGAACATTTTTGTATTGTCAACTATTTAAGGGGATGCAAGATAGCAAACCGTTTGTTTATCGTTACCAGGCTAGAGTTTTTTTTACTCCGAATCAAAACAAAGCAATGAAAAATCAGTCAGTAGTCAGTCACTTCGTAATATTGTAGGTTATCGTAGGTTGTAGGTTATGTGTGAAAATGATTGAAAACATTTTTTGCGAAAGCGCCTATTAATAATTATTGAATGGCCAGTATTGGCCAGAGTACTGTCCTGGAGCTCATTTTTAAAATTGTATAATAAGTAAATAATACAAGTAATAATATCAACAGTCAGGAGTAAATAATTTTGACAGCTCAGCAACAATTTGTCAGATGAGAGGTGCAAACTTAAAAAAAAAAAAATCGTCACTATTTTTTTCTTTAAAGTCTACTTACCGAATTGTTGCTGGAGGAGAATATTTCGGTCTTATTTTATATTTTATACGATGTACATGGAGTCGGAGTATCGTAGGCCTAGAGTACTGTCGCAGAAATAATCGATCGTTCACGCAAGAAAGACGTTGGCCATCATGACTAAGCTCCGCCGACGAGTGGTCGGGAGTGATGCACAGTCCAGGTCGTTGACGTTGTTTGAATTCATTGATGATTATAAATGCACCGACGAACTTGCGAAAGTAGGGAGTATCGACCTGAGCCATTTTTGCACGCCGAGGCCCGATGTCACTGTCGTTCGGTGCCTACTGGGGTTCCTTCAGAACCACACAAACACTCGCCAGAATAGCTCAGTTGGGAGAGCGTTAGACTGAAGATCTAAATGTCCCCGGTTCAATCCCGGGTTCTGGCAGTTTGTAACTTTTTTTTTTCGTCATTATACGTTCATTAACGTTAATTGCTTCGACGATTAAACTAGACGCACCTCGGCGCTTGTACATCGAACGGCGTATGAATAAGATTGCATCGTCTAATTAGCAGAGAGTCTATAGTTGTGTCGTGAAAGAGATACAGTCGAGCCCGAGTGAGGCCGAATAACGACCGAGAGAGCAGCGAGTATGGAGAAGCATGGTACGATTTTCCTTTCACTAATTATTCGGGAAGAAAATCGATTTCCAAATAGACGAATTTTTGGTGAAAAACAATTGCCCCTTGTGTATATTTTGTGAGAAACGTGTCGAAAGCGACTAACACAATTTTTACACGGTGTGAAATCGATGACATCATTTATGTTAACTGTCTACTGAACTTTTGTTAAAAGATCATTCGCCTTTCACTTTATTGTGGCTTTGACGATTTCCATTGAATATCATCGTAGATACTGTACCTTTGAAAACTATTCATTCGAGTAAATTGATTTGGAGAATATCCACATGGAGAAATAGAGATACAGTAGAGCCTCGCTTATCCGACCTTCGATCAACCGAGCCTTCGCGTTATCCGAGGCACCCAAATCCAACGAGCCCTCCACGTTAACTCTTTGGAGCATACTTTTTTTTTACAAGTATGAAGTTTTAAATACATCCGTTGGTTATTAATGCATTTTTTCTGAATTCACAAACGTGTGTCACATATGATATTCCAATCCTTCAAACAGTTAGTCGAGGTGTAGGCTCGGATAATACGGAAAACTCGGGTAAAACGGCTAAGGTATAAAATGGACCTAGATAAATCATTTGTTTGCCGACCCGCAAATAAATATTTATTTGCGGGTGACCGTCAAATAAATTATTTTTCTGCGTGGGTCCGCGGGCGGAGAAATTCTGTTATCCGTGTTATCCGAGATTTCACGTACGGGATGTACGCTCGCCCCACATTGCCTCGGATCAACGGGGTTCTTGTTACATCTCATGTAACTCCCAATATTAATAATCCATTGATAATAATAAATAGTCTTCTAAAATATAAATTCGTGCAAAGCGCTGCCCGGCGTTGACCCGAAAAGAGAGATCGACTGTGTTACTGACTGTCTTACACTCTAACGAGTTGGGTAGGACGTAACAGTCTACTGCAGTAACATTTAGCAATCTTTGTACTCCGAATATTCTGATACCAGCGATTTATATTTAGATGGTATCGCATATAGTGTGTTGTCCAGAGAACGTCAAATGCGTATTTAAAATTTTACTATCTAAGTGGTAATAATCAGTATTTTTTCAACTCTGGCAAATACTTCGAAAAAATGCACCTTACGGATGTCGGAGCGCGATGAAAAGAGGGGGCAGACGGAGCGCTCCGTATGCGGTGCGCGGCGTGTGGAGCAGACACTGACCGGCAGAAGTGCGGCTGACGTAGCGCGATAACTGGGCTCAGATAATTTATGATTTCTTTTCTTAATGTTCGGTGATCATAATTTTTTATAAGATGGACAGTATCGTTGAAGCCCAGGGTACATTTTGGTTCTTTATTTCGAACGACATCTAATCGATGAAGATGAAAAATGTACAACGAAGTTGGCTACGCATGCTAAATTGCCCGATATTCAACAATGATCATTCCATCGAAATGTTCGGTGACCGACTCGCAAATTTCACAGGCATCGGTGTATGTGCTGTAACTATAGCATATAAAAAAATGATTTTTGTACGTAATACCAGACCTGGCGCTCGTACGTCGTTAAACGTATGAATTGTATGAAGCTTGTATGAGTTCACAAAATCATTGCTGTATATAAATATATTTAGATGGTATCACAATATAGTAATAATTTCTGGAAAATTTCCTATGCGTATTTAAAATGTGACTATCTGAGTGGTAATAACCAGCATCTTCACAACTGTGGCCACTGCTCCGTAAAAATGTACCCTAAACGTACAGTGATTTTATCTTACCGAACTCAAAGTCACAGTAGCTTGTATGAATCCTCAAAATCATAGTCGTATATAAATATATTTGGATGGTATCA
>JAPYZC010000432.1:0-34103 GCA_030522665.1 Ichneumoninae sp. A BG-2022a | reverse complement strand
GCGAGAAAAAAAAATATATCGAGAGTCAAACTTATTCGGCGAGAGCCGAGGGGAACGATCGTGAGGGGGGAAGAGCGCGCGGGATAGCGAACGAGCGGTTGGGCAGGGGGGGGAGGGGACGAGGAGCGACCGCGACGACGTCGGCGGCGGCGTCGGCGTGGGGCTGAGCGGCGCGAGGGGAGGGGGACGAATAGCCGGCGTCGCGGAGTCCGCGGAAAACCGGCGTCCACCGGCGGACTCGGCACAGTTGAGCGTCGCGGTTCGTCGCGAAAGCACATTAGTTTTGGCCCCTCGTCGGCGTCGCTCGCGCATCGAACGCGTTTGTTTGGAAACCGACGGGAAGACGAGAAAGACGCGCGGATAACGAGAAAGTCGAATCGACGCGATTGTTAAATTTGTAACGAAGTAAAAGAGGAACAAATAAACTTCGTCGAGGAAGGTCGCGCGATTGTGGGGGAGAAAAAACAAAGGGGGAGAAAAAAAAAGTTCCTACGACGAAAGTGGACGAGGAAGAAAACAAAGTTTTTTTTTTCGTGTTCCTCGAGCGAGGAACGAAGAGGCGAGAAGCGCCGCGGGGCAACGGAAGGGGGAAATTCGCGCTACGAAAACGTGGTGGGTTTCTCGCCGAGCCGATTCGGCGAACGGGGCTCTCTCTGTCTTCCAGTCGAGGTCGAACCTTCGTTGGGCACGGATCTCTACCTGCCTACCCGACGAGCCTCCGCGCTTCTGTGCTCGTGCCTGGCAGATTTACCGCTGTCGCCGATCGATCCACGTGCTACGTCGTGTTCTCAACGGTGCCAAAGATTCGCGGTTCGTCAAACGAGAATCAATGAATTTCTCTTCGCGTGCTTGTACGGTGGCTTGTGTCGTGAATTAAAAACAACAAAAAGTTAATCAAAAACAGCAAAACCCACGCAAGGATACATAAACGACATTACCGGACAATTGTTGAATATTCACAATTGTTGAAAAAAAAAAAAAAAGTGCAGATTTTTCTAAACGAATTCGCGGGTGTGTGTCTAGTGCGTGACAAAGTGCAGTACGGCGCGGTTCTCTCGTTGACCTTGGATAGAAAAGCGCCCGCGAGTCCCAGCGTCGTCGGACTGTGTGTTCTCCCGTGGCATATTCGACCGGCGAAACTCGACGAAGAAAAAAAAAACAAAAGAATACCGTGAAACGCGAGACTGACGAAAAGATCCGCGGTCGAGCGAGGGAGAACGGTTTGGCTCGTCGAGCGAGAAAGAAAGGAAAAAAAAAGTAACCGAAGAATTCAACGGTTTTCGTAAGAGAGGCTCGCGCGATAAATCGTCAGTGCCGACGATACAGTGTCTCCGGGGCTCTCCGGGCCCTCGTGGTGCAGGCAATAATATTGTTTCCCGCGCGCACGTCGGATTGGCTGCGGAGTGCTCGACGCGAGAGGAAGAACCGCTTCGAGAGAGAACCGGAGGAGAGGGGGCGTTCGAAAGAGTGAGACAAAGTGTAATATACATATATACACGCACACAAAACATATATATATATATACATATATATGTATGCATATATACACACCGTCAGCAGAGCCAGTGTGTAAGGTGGTGGGAGTCGTTTCATTCATAAAAAAGTCCTCTTTATTACCGCTGGCGCATGTGCTATTCCTCGAGGTTCACCGCGTCTACCCTCGTAACCGCCTTCGCACGCGGTTAATATTGTTTACAACTGCCGTGGCTCACTGCCGTAGAAGTTCGAACGAATAATCGACTTCGAGCCTCGTTTCCCTCGCCGAAAGAAAAGCGGCCAAAGAGGAAACGATTGGACCGACCGATAATGCGACGCTTCTCTCGCCCGTGCGTCGAATAGCCAACGACAATAGAAATAACATTAAAAAGAAACACGAATCGAATGCAATTCGATAGATCGTGTGAATTATCGCCGGGTACAAAGAAACGAAACAATTGTGGAAGGAATTTGGGGATCAACGTCGACGGTGGACCGTGCCACGCTGGACTACCTCGTGACCAGGCTGGCTTACGAAGAGTCCAGATACGGACTGGAGACGGTGGAGCGTCTCTACCGCGAGGCGAACGGGCTGGCGAGCGTGGATCAGCAACAGCAGCAGCAGCGTCGTGAATTCGACGAGACGTCGGAGGACGGTTTGGTCGAGGAGCCACTGCGTGGCAACCTCCGCACGAGCATGAGGGGCGAATCGGCGAGACCGGGCAAGCGTCCTCTGCGTGCCCTCTCGGCTTCCGAGAAGATGGAAGCGATACAGAGGGTTCACGAGGGCGAGAGCAAGGCCTCGGTGGCGAGGGACATAGGTGTGCCGGAGTCCACGCTGAGAGGATGGTGCAAGTCCGAGCACAAGATTCGCGGCATGGCGAGAAATTCCTCGACGCCGGACAGCGAGGCGCACTCGCCGGCATCGTCGTCGGGCACGAACCTCGCGGCGGCAATGGCCGCCGGAGGTGCTAATCACTCGAGCGAGGACGAGGGTCCGGCCTCGAAGAGAGCGAAAATCGATCAGAGCACCGGTCCGGGCGCATCGTCCTTCGGCATAAACGAGAATTCCGAGAACGACGCGAGACTGGACCTGTCGTCGAAGATCGACTACATGGGACTTATGACGAGCATGGCGAGCATGAGACCGGAGAACAGCGCCCTGTTGCTCCAGCAGTTGGGTCTGCTGACGGGTACGAGCGGCGGCAATTTGGCCAAGAGTCTGATGAGCCTTCAGGCCGGTCTGCCGCACAGCAGTACCGTTGGGCTGGTGGAGAACGGTCTCCAGTACACCAAGGGCAGCGGCAAGGTCGGCAGACACAGCATCTCGGCGATAGCACCGACGCAGATGGACACGGTCGCCAAGTCGTGCTCGAGAAAGAGCCTTCCGGCGGCTGCGGAGGCTCCGGCGACGCCGGTCCCGGCGTCGCCCAGGAAGACCAACGACAACATCGGCTGCTCGGCTCAGAGGGAATCCTCAAAGAGCACCAAGAAGGACGTCGTGGGGAGTTCGAAGAAACCCGACGAGTCGCTGTGGAACTGGCTGACGCAACAGCAACAACTCATGGGACAGCAGTCGCAGCAGTTCAATCCGAGCAGCAGCCAGCAGGACGGCTCGTGGTTCTGGCAGTATTACAAACAGTGCGGCTTCTCACTGGCACCACCCACAACCGTCGTGCCCACCACACCCGTCGCCAAAAAATCACCGAGCAAAACTCGCGCCCTACTCGACAATGTTCTGTGCAACAACAACAACGAGAACGTCAAACGGAGTCTCAACATGGAGGAGACCGAGGTCGACGGCCACGAGGACGCGCCGGTGAGCAGCGAGGAGGCCATCGAGCACGGTGAAAAATTCTTCAAGTGGCTCGACACATGTTCCGATCCGGCTGTAACGAGACTGCAGATTATGCAGTTCAAGTATCTGCTCGACAATCTTAAATCATGTAGGAAGAAGTCGACGATAAGCATCAAACAGAGCCGAAAGTAGAGATAGTTTTAATTAATGTGATTTACGTATTATGCGTTAGGGGGAGATTATTTAACGACGAGAGGAGATTATTTATGCGACAAACCGAGAGCGATAGCTGATCGAGATCTTTTTTTTTTTTTTTTTTCTTTTCATCGCGTCTGTGCACGATCGGTTCTGAGTATTTTTTTCAGCTATGCTCCATAGTTTTTTTTTCTTTTCGCGTCGTTTCGACTCCGTTGCGAATCGTAGCTTCTCGATACTCTCGGTGGACTCGCCGGTAACTCGGTCGACGAAACTCGCAAATACTTTCTCGATTAATCGTTTGTAAATTAATTATCGTAAATAAAAGAGAGATTCTAGATAAGATGTCGGGTGATTATTGCTCGGTCTGTGCGGGACTCGAGTTTACCGACAGCGTTACGTTCCAAAAGACAGTGTACATAAGAGAGGATATACCAAATTTGTAATGGAAAAAAAAAATGAAGATTATTGTGTAATACAAGTTTAAGAATGCTGACAGCGATCTATCGTTATTCCATTAATATTTAAGCGCGTAGGCACTCGCGAAACGCTTGGACGAGAGCGACCATCGACTATTTAAATATTTAAAAAAATATATAGGGCGAGTACGAGGTTTTGTTACTTCGACGATTTTAGCGAGCACTGGCTCGGGCTTCGTCGATTCACGCTCTCAACTTCCGATCGATTCATTTAATTTTTTTTTTTTTTTTTTTTCAATTTGTTTTGCCAAATCGAAATATATTCGAAGCCTCGAGGGCTCTCGCCGTTCGATGTAAATCTGAGGGACTCTGTTCGTCGGTAGTCGAGGTTCAAAATTCATATCAGTAGGTCGTAAATTGAAAAGGATCGTCGACGACCGATTGGGAAAATTGTTGCATTGGGGAAAAAAAAGTTTGCGGTTTTTTGTTCAAATTTTAACAATTCGATCGAACGTTGATTATAAAAACTCGGACTTTTTTTCCATTGTGCGAAGGGGAAAAAAAAACATCTTTAGATGCCCGATGATAATTTTACTCACCATGGCGAGCGGCCTCCTTGGCGCCTCGTACTGCAGATGATCACTCACGAACTTCGCACATCCCTGCCAAGTGTACAGCTCCGGATAGGGCAGCGTACTCGGCCTGACACTCGTAGACACAAATTTCTACGTAACAAAAATAAATTTTTTAAATGTAAAAAAAAGTTTTACATGAGATTAATAAGAATATCGTCTGTGCCGCGATGTGTTTCTTATTATCGTGCCGTGCGCTGTGTGCGCCGCTAACGGCCAGTGTCGCTGACTGAATCGCACGAAACGTTACTAACGACCGTGTTTTTTCTCCCTGTCGTCGAGTGTCAGGCGAACAATTTATCGTGACGAAAAAAAAAAAATTAATTTAAACGAACAACTGTAAATTGTTATTGCGTCAAAACTTTATGTATAAAAAAGCGGTATTGAGGAAGGGTCGAGATGAAGAAAAAAAAAGACAAAAAAAAATCGCGTTTTTACCTCGTCACTGTCGGCGTTCGAAATCTTCAGTCTTTGAATTTAATTTCGAGGAATCCGTAAAGAATTCGACGCTCGTCGTTGTATCCGAATTAATAGTAAAAAAAAACTAAAATAATAATAATAATAATAATTTCCTCGTGATTTTGTCAAACTCGAGGCATGAGATTCGCGTTTAAAAAAACGAGGGTCCTAATTTATCGACGAGCGTATTAGGGCATTCTAACGGATTCCGCGAACTCTTTAGGGCGCCGAAGAACCTGGGCCATGGCAAAGTTATATTTATAAGAAAAACCAAAGCTAAGATAGCGTCGCGTTGTAAATAAGGTATGTGACTGTGCGATCGCGCGTAACGTGTATTGTAGCACATATAAAAAAATACACACACACACACAACTGCTAGTATGAATAAATGTATAGCGAAGTTTATTTTTATTATTTAGAAACTAGAGGAGAGAGAGAGCGGGAGAGAAAGAGAGCCGAGTGTATTAGAACAAATTCCTGATACCTATGCAGTTAATTACGTCAGTTAAATTAAACGATTGAATCTTAGAAAAAATGATGATTTTTTTCTTTAACCCTCATTCCTTTCATAGCCCTAATAGTAAGATTAAATTTTTTTTTCTTCAAAATTAAAACTCTTCTTACGTTAGTGAGATTTGTCAGAATTCAGATAACGAAATTCAAAAAAAAAATAAATAAATAAGACTAAAAATGTTGGATGCTTTCTTGTACATTGACTCGAATCCGAGAAGTCTAAAAAAAGTTTTCGGCTTCTTCAACAAGTTTTTAAGTGAGAATAAATAGTCAACAACAAAAATTTGTACAAAGAATGAAGTTGGTTCGCTTCTCCGCTACAAAATACCTATTTTCTCATAATAAGACCAACATTTTTTCTGTCGGAATTAAAACTTTTTTACTTATCGTGAAATTTATCCGACTTGAGATCGCGAAGTCGGACAAAAAATGTGCAACAAAAAAACTTAAAATTAAAAATGTTCGATGCTTTCTTATTTATTGACTCGAATTCGACAACTGTAACAAATAAAACTTTTCAGCTAGTTGCACAAATTTTCACGAGACAATAAGGCATTCGCAAAACTTTGTACAAACAAATGTTGGTTCGCATCTCCGCTACAAGTCACCTATTTTCTCATAATAAGATCGACATTTTTTTTTTATATAAAAACTTTTTTTCTATACTGAGATTTGTCGGCTTTGAGATTGCGTAATTCAGAAAATTAAAGATTTGAAATAGAAAAAAACTTCATTGACTCGAATTCGGCAATTCTAACGAAAAAAAAGTTTGCGGTGCCGTCAACAAGTTTTTACAAGAGAATAAATCGTCCCAAAGGTTTGTACAAATAATGAGGTTAGTTTGCGTCTCCGCCGCAATTTACTTATTTGTCTCATAAGATCATCGGAATTATCGGAAGTAAACTGTGCCGTCAGTGTATTGACGTGCACTGAAAAAAAACATCGACACGCGAAAATAAAGGTCGGACGAAAGTTTCATAGAAAAATCTTCGTTAATACGAAAATAGCGGGACGTCCGTTGCTGCACCCGGCACAGCAAGCACTTCCGTTGAGTTAAGATTTGTCAGCCTTGAAACCGAGTAATTGAAAAAAAAAACAAAAAAAATTTGCAACGAAAAAAAATGAAAACGAAAATATTTAATACTTTTCTGTTCATTGACTGGAATTCGATAACTCGAACGAAAAAGAAAGTTTTCGATTTCATAAACGAGTTTTTAGGGGATAAACGAAGCCTCGGGAAAACTTTGCCACAATGAGGTTGATTCCTGTTTCTGTTACAACTTACCTATTTTCGCAGAAAATCATCGGAATTATCGGAAGTAAACTGTGCTACGGATGCAGAAAACCTTGAGAATTCGATACGAAACAGAGAAGCCAAGGTTTGAGGAAAGTTTTAGAGAAACATGTTCGCTAATTTACGCGAACGCAGTGGCACGTCCAACCCTGCACAAAGCACGGCACGGACTGCCGGACTACCGTTACGCCACTTTTGGATTCATAGCCACTCAGCGTTTAGCATTGTTAACGAGGATTTTCATCCACTCTCAAATGATCAATAAATTATAAAAACGTGTGCGATTAAACTTATTTACAGCTGCTTTCTCATTCGTATTCCATTTATCGGTCCAAACAATAAGATTTCTCGTCAAGTTTAAAAGAATTTGCAAATGCAAATAACAAAACCCGGAAAAGATGAAAAAAGGGTGCAAAAAAAATTCGGAAACGAAAAGTATTCGATTCTTGTTCACTCTACGGTAAAAAGTGTTAACTTCAAAAACGAGTTTTTACGAGACAATTTTATGAAAGCCTTTGAAAAACTTTGTAACAATTTTCCAATTTTCCCACAAAATCACCGGAAGTAAACTGTGTTACGGTTGCGGAAAATCTCAAGTATTTCATACGGCACAAGAAAAATAAAGGTTTGAGGAAAGTTTCACAGAAAAATGTTCGATAACACAACTGCGGCACGTCCAAGCCTGCACGAGGCGCGGCCGGGACTGCCCGACGACCGTTACGCCACTTTTGAATTCGCAGCCAATCAACGATTACCGTATTAACGCGGATTTCCATTCGGTCTCAAATTGTCGGTCTATTTATATAATATATACGAGTAAACTTATTTAAAGCTGCTTTCACATCTACATTTCATTTATCGGATCAAACACTAAGATTTTTCAACGAGTTTAACAAAAATTAGCAAAAATATATATATATGAAAATAAATAAAGCCCGGAGATAAAAATAATGGATGCAACTCACTAACTCGAGTCAACCAACTCTTGAGAAAAAAAAAAACGTTGTGCGAAGAAGAATCTAATTTAGAGAGTCGGTCGTCAAATTTCAGGCTTCCATAACGAATTTTTATAAGAACAAAACAATACGCTTTGCTAACCGGTATATCGGCAGCCATGTTGAGCCGTTAAGGTCAAACTTCGACTCACCGATTCTCCCGTTCGGTCACCATAATTACCGGAAGCAAAATGTGCTACATATGCAGAGAATCTCGAGGAGTCCATCGGACCCACCGAATCAAAGTGTTCGACGAAAGTTTTACGTTAACATGTTCGACAATAAACGCGAAAGCGGCGACACGTCCAACCCTGCACGCGGCACTGCAGAGACTGCCGTACGACCGTTACGCCACTTTTTAATTCTCAGCCAATCAGCGATCTTCAAATGCAAATAAATATATTTAAAGCCTCTCTCTCTCTAACCTGAATATCGCACTCATCGCAAACCACATCAGCAACTGCTTCCTGTACTTATAAATCGTTTATTCGAGTATTCCCTCCGCCCACAAAAACAATGGTCTGACGAAAGTTTTACGGAAAGTTGTTCGATAATTAACGCGAAAGCGGCGACACGTCTAACCCTGCGGCACTTTAGGAACTGCCCTACGGCCGTTACGCTGCTTTTCAATTCTAAGCCAATCAGCGAGCGTCTAATGCGAACGATCATCCCGACCTCGGGAATAATTTGTTCACGGACCTCTGATATTTACGAATAAAAAGTATATATATTTAGATCCTCTCTATAAATGTGAAGCCTCTCCCTCACCTGAACGCCACACTCGTTGTCGCAAACGAGCAGCAACGGTTTCCTGTCCTTGTAGATCGTGTGATACTGTTTCCGAAAATTTTCCGCATACCACATCAGGAGCTTCTCTTTGTCGCTGTTGGTGCTGTAGCTCTCGGGCAGCTGAGCCAGGTACGGATCTTCGAGCTCCACTCGCGGCCAGCAAAGTCTCACGAGACAAAGTTCCCGTTCTATTTGCTTAAGAGTATCTTCGGTGATATCGACGGGACCTCGATCTTCCGCTTCTTCCTGGCTCTCCTCATACTCATCCTCGTAATCGTCGTCCCCGTATTCATCGGATATTTTCGATGCGCTCTGCGCCGGGCTATCGACACTCGCTTCGATCAGGACGTCCATTTTTCGCACGATATCTCCGCCGCCTTTGTCATTCGTGCTTTCGTCTTCGATCCGATTTTTTTACTTATTATTTTATTAACCCGATCCTGAGCTGTCGTGAATTTCTGTCGAACGAGAATCGAATATATCACAGCTGGTAAACAATTCTTATCGTCATAGCAGCAGACTGTTCGCAACCCTTTCGGTAGCCGCGCGTGTTGTAGGGGGCAGCACTTCACCATAAGTTGCAGAGCGCTGCATCAACACTCAGCTGGAATGACCGGCTTTATCGCCGCAGGTTTTCTGCAGTTTTCCTGCACGCTCGCGTGCAGGAAAAAATATTGATGAGAATTGTGGCTCGCAGAAAGCTGAAGCCTTAGAAAGGGAAACTACGAATAAAAATATCGCTGCAAAGCAATTTTACCAGTAAAATAGATATTTTTATTTGATTTTTAGGGGATTTTATGTTTCTCCCTCGACTGGACTGTGATTAACTGTGACTGTAATTGTTAGTGTAGCAAATTCCTGTTTCTAGAGGTGTTGGACGTAAGTTAGGGTGAAGTCGAAGAAGAATCCTCCCTTGGAAAATTTGTCGAGCGTTGTACTTATAATATCATTGCTCGTGTATCCAGAATCGATAAGAAAGAGACCTGCAATAAAAAATATAAAACAAGAGGGCTGCAAAATGGTATCGGCCCTGATAGACAAACGGCACGTAGCGCAGCACATGACGCAATAATTACGGCATGTGCAGCACGTGCCGTAATTATTGTGTCATGTGCTGCGTTTCGTGCTGCTTTGTCTATCAGGGGGAACGGTCCGTCCTACCTTGGGATCAGAATCCTCCCTTCAAAAGTTTATCGAGCGTTGTGTATTGTACTATATTTTCTCATGTATCTAAAATCGATAAGACAGAGCCCTTTTTAAAGCTTTAACTTTTTGTGAGCCACCTAGCCACTATTTTTCACCAATTTTTTTAATCCCTCGCTTCTAAAGTTCGCGACTGCAGCCGCTGTTAAGGGGAAGCGAAATATCGCGGCCGACAATGAAAACTGTAATGAACTTTTCTCAAGGGTGCTCATTTTTTTGAGGAAAAAGCAAATTCGAGCCTGAATTAATTTTTTTCCCATTGAATAAAGTTAATTTGAAGGTTGCAGCTATCTCTCTCGCACGAACAGCTGTTTCACTTCCCCTAACCCCCCCCCCCCCACTTAGTGTATCGCATTTGCAGGAGGGCTCAGGAAAACTGCAGAAAACCTGCGCCGACACAGCCGGTCATTCCAATGGAGTCTCGATGTCCGTATTCGATACTTCGAGTACGAACACCAATCCTCAGAATTCGACCGTCCGCTCAACAGTTCCATGCGCATGCTGTAAAAAAAAATACTTTGAAAATTAATGAACGGTATTGGAAACGTTTTTTACGTAAAATGATTCTGAAATTTTAAACATATGCGGGTTGCAATTTTACAGAAATTTTTTTATTTTTAATGCAATTTTATGAACATTCTAGGCAAAATATTTGTAATTTTAATATTGGCTATTTTTATTTTACCAAAAAAGTACATTAATGTTTAAATAAAGTAAGGAATGAAAGCAAATTTCAATTTCCAGTACATTACATTTACAATTTATTTTTATAGTGAAGTTAGTGTACGGCTAGGCGGTCACCCATCCAAGTACTATATAGTGCCTTGATGGGACAGTAGTTCACCTTTTTATCTTAATAACAAAAAATATAAAAAAAGAGCGCTGCAAAATAGTGTCGGAACGTTCCTTCCTACCTTGCGATCGGCACCCAACGAAGAGTCCGCGGGAATTCTGAACATTCGTCAGTCGATACAACATCCGCTTACGAATATTTCTTCTTGCCCATTTTTATCGTTTCGACGAAGAAGTCGTTGGCTGCGGTTTCCAACAGTATAATTTGCCGCGCATCCATTTATCGCCCTCCCCCTCCGGCCTATCATCTCATATTATTTATATTTTATTTATTATATATATTGCATATGCGATTTTATTAATAAAAAAACTTGCGATACATGATCACTTGGTAAAAAACATTCACATCGTTAGAAACAAAAATACATACCAGCGGATGAGTCTTACCGTTGCACTATAGTCATACATATGTATATACATAATAGATAGATATATATTTATTTCTCGATCTCAATTGAACTCTATAAATATAATAAATTGTGTTCGGTTTCATACATCGTACATATCGTTCGTCCTTCAGCTTCGGACTCGAACGTGTGTTTCTTTTTGTATTTAATTTTTTTGTTTTACTTTATTTTATAATTAACATAACGCAAAACTTATAGTCCCGCCGCTCGCACCACATTGTTGCTGCAAATAACGCAGCATTTTTTTTTTTTTTTTTCTTTCGTTTCCTTCATTTTTTTTATTCATTATCACGGCGGTGAGCGACGCGCGCGAGCGACGTTTACGCGCGTCTTCACAGTAGGAAACGAATAAGCTTTTGCAGTCCCGAAAAAATTGACGTCGAGTTACTCGTTTTGCGCGACTCATGTTGGCAGGAAGATACTCGACGCTGTTTTATATTCTTCCCTATTTTTCATTTTTTTTTCTGTTGTCGGTAACGCACAGCGTATTGCGAGTAGTGCGAGTAGTGCGTGGCTGCCGTTAACAACGTTACCACACAGAGTGTTCGTTTTCTAGTTAACGTCGCGCGAATCGTGTCTCCATTTTTGAGCTGCCTCGCGTCTCGCGTCCGGCACTAACTGAGATCTCATTCCACCGAGAACGTTGCTGGTTGCTTCGGTCGCTAGAATTATCGGCTTCACGACCGTCGGCGGTATTTGTCGTAAAACTCCACCCACGGCACCCGACACACCCTTCTGCTCGTGCTCCTCGCTGGCTACGCGTACCAGCTGATTCGCCGTTTCTCCCAATCCCTGAAACACATTAAATGGACTTAGAACGTAATTTTTTTTTATTGGCTGACTGATGAAAAATTGATTTGACGTAAGGTATATTGAAGTAACGTGTATAAAAAATGCATCACACATGCATTCCCAACCAAAAGTTTCATTCAATGACAATTTCAGTACTGCACGATGTGCCAAAAATCTTTAAAAAATCAGCTGTATTAATTATGTCAAGACCTTTGATTTTGCATAGTAATAGTGCCAAAAACTTAGTAACATATTATAAAAAAATAAATTGTTTTAAAAAATCAGAAAATCTTTTGTTGTTTATTTTAAATGAATTAATTGATATTTTTTAAATTCACATGCATTTTTTCAGAATTTTCTTATGTATCAAGGGTTTTTTCGAAAATTTGAAAAATTGACGTACAGGCACGAATTTCGGATATTTCCGTACGACGATTCAATAGTGAGCGCCAATAGTTTTGGGGCGGTTGCTCTGAATTTCGTAGTTATGGCGTTAAAAAAAATTCAACAACTGAAAATTCAAAAATGTAAAACTCTGAAAAAATGTGAAAAAGGTGCCAAAAGTTCTTGGCACGTTTAATACAGTTGATTCTTTCAGATTTTTATACCATTAGGAAGTGTTAAAATTCTCGCCGAATCTCACTTTTGACTGGGAATGTAAGTGTGATCCATCCTTAAGATTGCCTGTAACTGTAACAATGAATCTATCTTCTATTCTGTTTGCAACATTTTGACTGCATGAATTCTATTTAGCCCATCCAGCTTATACAATTCTGCCTGTATGTTAAATATGCTCCTTGTTCGTAAACGACAATGTCCCAGGAACAATAATAAACGCTACTATTATTATCATAAAAAAATATCGAACCTCCTTGACTAGCATATAAGCGTTGGCCATTCCTTCTCGGATATCCAATGGCTGACTGTAACGCTTTCTACGTCCTTTCTGTCCCTTGACCTTACGCCTCACGCTGGGACCGGGACTGACCATGTCGTAGGCCGTTTCCGCTGTACTCTGTATGGCATGAACTAGTCTCGAAGTGAGCTCCAGCGCGGCCATCGCCGTCGATGTCGTGAAGCTGTTCGCACCTCGTTGAAGTCCACGAACTATTCTACCGTCCTTTTGATATTGCTCGATTGGCAGCCAGAACAGATCTCGAATTCCCTGAACTGAAAAAGGAACCCATCCATATTATCTCGAGCGCCGTTCTTGCGTTCTGCCGGCGGATCGTCGAGAAACATTTCGTTTGGGTACTCACATAATTGTACCAGCGAGTGCATAGGCCCAACACCGCCCAACAAACTAGGTAGCTGATTTTTCTTAATGTCCTGTAACCACTCGGAGAGCAGGTAAGCCATTAATTTATCGAATCCCAGTAGGCCGTGACGATGGGTCAGTCTCTTCAGTCTTAATTCGGAACAGTTCAGCTGGGCCAGGCCCATCAACAAACCCGCCATTGGGCCGTGGGTCAGATCCACGCGCTTGCCATGGTAATCCAATCGAACGAGAACTTCCGGTGCGAAAATTACGCTTCTGTAATGAAAGTATCATTAGAGTAAGTGTTAAAAAAATTCATAAAAAAGCTGTTTTGTTTCTTCATAGAGGAAGCTTTGTTTTCATGAACAAAAAATGTCGTGATATTAATGAAAACGTGTTCATATTTAGAAACAATGTGAGGATGTGAGTGCTCGTGTGTGTGATTTTAAAAAATTTTAATTTTACGAAAAATTAGTATTTTTTTTCGACGCAAGTTACTGTATCAAACATTGATACGATAAATGAAAAAAATGGCCCCGAAACGACGAATATATCCAATTTTTATTGGGAATATTTGTAGTGAATATTGCAAAAGTCAGTGATTTTTTGTTTTTTCAAATAGTCACAATTTTCATACGCTATTATTTTTCTTTACCAACAAAGCATCTTCTATGAGGAAGCCAAATAATGACGGAAAATGATTTTTGACCAAAGCTTTGTACATAGAAGTAGATTAGATGAAGTTTTGTGAAAATCTCGATTTTTACGTTTTTGCATTTTCAATGAAAATAAATTGTATTCGATACCCACCGGAAATAAATAGGCTGACTATCGTCCTGCTGTCCATTGTTCGTCTTGATTTTCGTTTTATTTTCGCTAATAGTCAATTCGTCCTCGAGGAGTATCAACAAATTGCGATCGACGATATCGTTTTCCGTGATATCCGCAGGAGGGACGGTTGAGTTCGCGACCTCGGACTTTGGATCGTTGACGCTCATCACGGGCGGATGATGCGTCGGTGTTCCCTGTTTCGAGCCCGGCGAGGATTGCACGTTACTAGGACCGTTCGTACCGTCCTGACACGCTTTAGCGTTTCCTGCTAGTTCGTTGAAAAAATCGATGAGGAAGAGCAAACTGTCCTGATCTATATTGAGACGCAGTGGCAGCAGACTCAGTTTTAGGCAACACTCTTGGGCGCTCAGCTTCGGATCCGGACGTACGTGCACGGCTTTCATCGCGAACATGTTCGCGTGAGTCTGTCGGGGTCGCGCCTCGCTGCTGTATTGATACAAAAATTTGTTGATGTGCGAGGACGCCAGACGATCTCTTATCTCGATCTCGCTGACCAACAAAACTTGACGCGACGCTTCAGTCGTGTTTTCCGGATAGGATTCGTGTTGAAAACGAACTTTGTTTAATTGGAGCTCCATCAGAACATCCTGCTGTCGGCCCGGACCACCCAGTGCGTGCCAATCCACCGAAGGCTCCTTCACTTTGGCACGAGGAGAGTTCGGGACGCTTCCGAAACGTACTTCGTTCGGACTCACTTTGCTGAAGCCGACACCCGGAACTGCAGACCTACTCCTAAATTGCAAAAGACAATTTTGTAAGTTTTGCAATTAGTAATTATAATAGAGGTTGTTCCGGTTCGCGTGCTCGCAACCATCAACACTCACGGACCCGTACGGATACTAACAGTTCCATGAGCCATTAGAAAATTTAGCTCATTAAATGGAATAAATTTTCAAGTAGTTAAATTTTACCTTACGGAATAAAATAAATTCCATTTCTTGAGTTAAAATTGAACCATTAGACAATATTGCCTACAGATGAAATACATTTTCTAAAAGTTGAATTTTATCGCATGGAATTTAAATTGTTCTATTCTATGGCCTACATTTTCTAATGGCGGAATTTTTGCTCATGGAGTGGAAATTATTTCATTAAATACATTTCATTATTTCTTAATTGTTTCATACCTTCCCTGACTCAAAGCATCGACTCGATGGATAGTGTCATCGATGGTGACGTGTTTCTTGCTGCAGGGTTGCGACGATCCGAAATCCTTGCCACCGTACATGTGCCAGACGAGAGTCATCTCGCAGAGAGTGTACCGCAAAATTGCGGGTGGAAAGTGTCTCGGCGCTTTGAGTAAATCGGTTTTGCCGAGCGGCACTGAAAAATGATTGTCTACCACGCGCAGAGACTCTTGACACAGCCAACGAACTTCGGGCACTCCATGCCTAGGCATAATTCCCGCGCCTGCCTCCTCGCCGAGGATACAAAAATCTTCGTCGGGATCGTCGGAATCGACGCCGCGATTCGGCACCGTACAGGCATTCGTGTTGTTGCTCATTTCCGGCACATTCTGACCGGCCGGGTGAGATTCGTCGGGAAAGAAAAATACCTCGACCTGACTGTCGGACTCGGGCGATTTTCCACCGGCGTTTACTGTTGTCCCTGCAAGAAATTCATTCTTTGGCGTAAGAAATTATTTTTATATGATAACTTAAAAAAAAAATTAAGAATAAAAAAAGTGTAAGTTAATGAATACCTTTGACCGTGTCCGCCATGGCCTCTTCCATCAAGCTATTGACCCGCTCCACTTGACTCTTACTCAAATTATTGATACTCTCTTCGCCGAGCAAGCTCTCCTCGTCTCCGGAACTCGGTACGGCGATGCTCTCGGTGCTCGTCGAATTCGCCGTGAGATCTCCGTCGCTCGCGAAGTAAGTGAGCAACTGCGTCAAGGCTCGGCCGGAATCCGAGCAAGTCCTCACGTGCAAAACATTGTTGCTAGCTCGAAGATCAACGCGCGGCGCACCCCCGCACATCTTCTCGTTCAGTCTCAACGACAGCTCGAAGAGCCCCAAGTCCATGACGCAAACGTAATCGCGTCTGAGATCAACGTGGTTGCCCAATTTGTCGGAGATGAAAAAAGCCAGATCCTCTGCTATGAATCTCAGCGTCGAGGTATTAGTTCGGGCTGCTATGTTGCTCGATACGCTGAAACTACCGAGTGTCACCATCGATCTCAGTGGAAGATACACCGGCCTGTAAAAAGTAAAGAAAATCTCGTTAAACGATTTCTTGTACGAAGAAGCTTTTTTTTTCCTCTCGATGTATCCGCTATTATGGCCAATAAACTGGAATGAAGATGGTAACGAAAAAGAAATCCACCTGTAGTCTACTGCGCAATCCCACAAATGGAGATGCAGCTCGGTCAGTACTCCTGGGGGACTGTATCCTGCGACGGGATGATCGGTTACGTCCAGCCCGTCCATCAATTGCGTAAACCATGAAGTCTGAGACGCGCACATCCTATGTCTGAGCGTGGCATTCCGTATGCCAACCGCAACTCGAAAGATCTTTGGACAAAAAAAAATTGTCGTTAGAAAATAAATCTCTTACGATTTTAATATAATGAACCGTTTAGAGAATAAATTTTTAAGGAGTTTCTATAGAGAAAGGTTTAGAAAATAAATTTGCAAGGATTTTACTATAAAGAATGATATATAGTATAAACCTTGATTCGATGAGTCTGATGGGCAGCTTGTATTCTGACCGCAACGGTGAGCATGTCCTTCTCCGTGGAATTCGATAGTTCCTTTGCGGCGTCGCTGCGATATATAGCTGGCTGGCAGTGTCGCGGCACGACACTGTTTATGGGTCTGAGGGGCGGCGTTTGCGACGGCGACGTCGTCAAGCCGCAATGATTGAGGGACAATGTCTTGACCATCGCGCATACGTATCCGAGATTCGTGTTTCCCTTGTAAACGGTGACGGAAAATATCGTGGCGTCCTCGAGACGCAGAATAAGTTCGCCCTGTTGACCGGGAATGACGTTCGACGATATGTCGCGCACCGGCGTGTACATGCTCAGAAGACCTTGGCCTATCGTGAAGGACAGTGCCAATCTGCTCTGACCGCTCCGCGGCAATTTCGCCGCAGGCTGACGGGCGCTACGATCAGCCGCTGATTGATAAATTCCCTCCTCGTCCGAGTCCGAATCCGTATCGTACTGGATACCGCTTTTGCACATGCTGAACTTGCTGTGGACGACATAGAAATTGTTTTGTGAGAAATTCAAATCATATGACACATAATTCAATTATTAAGGATATAATTATAACAAAAAAATTATAATTTTCGCATCTACCCACTTTGAATTATTTACCTCGGATAGATTGATTCTTGAAGGAGAGTCGATGCCAAGTCCAGTCCCATGTGACTGTCGGTGTGAGTCATGTACTTGGGCCGGGGTGCCGAAGGCTCCCAGAGGAACAGATCTGTGTTTATTCTGTTGTACAATAATTCGTACAGATGCTTCGATGGTATTTGGACCGAGAGACACGGAAGACCGATCTCGATTTGTACTTTCGCACCCCTCGTACCGTCCTCCATAAATTCCATCATTTCTTGTCGGTTGCCCGGTATCACCAGCTCTTCGCCCTCTCTGCAAAAAGAATGGTCAGTCATGTAATTCGAGTAGCGACTTAAAAAAAGGGGGCCAAGGAATTTGCACAAGGCTTCCTCATTTCTTACGATTGTACGCATAGCTTTTTTAATGTACGAAAAAGTCTGTCGCTCGATTTAGGCTTTCTCATAAATGAAGCTATGCGCAAAATTTTAATGAATGAGAAAACCATTTGCAAATTACTCTGCACGTTATTCCGTAACTTAAAAAAATGCTACATCTCATAAAATAGAATGTCAAAAATTACAGCAACGAAATACCCAAAATTTTGGTAATTCGTCGCTGTGAGCATATATACGTTATGTATTTTTCTCCCACTGATCATGAATCTCCAAATTATTTTACTCCTAGTACCACTTTTGATGCATAAACTCGTGTCGGACGAAAAGTAAAAATTTTCCGGAAAATTCAAAAATTAAAAAAAATCTTATATAATTTAACCGTTTAGATAAACTTTTGGCCAAATACCAAATATTGTAAAAATTTATTGTACACTGTTAGTCCATTCCCATGGCAAATTTAAGCTTGATACTTTCATGTATGCTTGAATTATACCGTATATAGCCATTTTTCAAAAAACCCAAAATCCTATAAAATCTGTTCGCCTATGTAGATTTCGGCCAAATCCAATACCAACGGTCTTGCATCATAGTATTATTTATTACTTTTTTGAAAAATTTCAAAACCGCGTCAAATCTCGAACCGACCCTCTATCTTCATGGAAATTGCTTTGAATGAAGAGACGAGACCACTCTACAACAGTAGAAAATTTCAACCCGCTATCTCAAGTGGTTTCCAAAATGTAGACGCTTTAAACGATGCACGTCTGTCACATACGTACATATATATAATCATACATGCATAAAAACATACGTCCACGCACACACACATACGTACATACATCCGGAGGTCAGCTGAAAATCGCATTTCTCGACGTTTTAGACTATTGTAATTACTCTGACAGAAAAAAATGAAGGTCAGTGTTTTAAATAATTTTTTTTTGTACAGAAACATAACTTCTTCTATGAGGAATAAAAAAATGCAGAAAATGATACATTTTCAAATGCCCACCTGTGCTCAGGATCATCTTTTTCCGCATAACTGTGAGACTCCGAATGCGGCGTATCGGACTCGTGTATAACGCGTTTCGAACTGAACGGTGAGGGTTGATGTCTCGGTGGATGTTCCAGCGTGTCGTCCAGGCTTGATTCTGGTTCGCCTTCGGAACTGTCGTCCAGAGGACCGCCGAGGTTCGTCGGATAAATAGTAACGACCATTCTCGGCAAGCCGAATCCTCCGTCTTGTGGCAACGACGCGTACGCTTTCTCATCCGCCTGTGCAACTCCTATTTCCACGGGAATATCGGAGTCCGCTTCGGTGTAAGTCAACAACAATCTTCGGCACTGAATCTCGTGGCGTGCCAAATGATGAGCCCGACTTTCCGTCGACGAATGAATTTGTACGTCGGTCAACGTCAACGTTATAAAATCCGAACGTACCGATCTCGTCCACCATGGTGAACGGCTCATGTCGTGCAATGGCCTCAAATCTGGAACGGGGAATCTAAAAATATAAAAAAAATCATTTAATAAATGTCGTTAAGGTGAAGCCACTAGGGCTATCGGCTGTGGTCAATCAGCACTACACCGTTCAGGCCATCAAACCAGAGCTGGACAATATTTGAAGTACCGGGTACATCTTTGATACTTTACGTACATAAATATTTTTTTGATACTTCAAGTCCTTTTTTTACGTTTTCAAGTACAAGTACTTTTTGAATACACGCTCGCATTACGGATACTCGATCAGTAGGATGACATCCTGTTTCTATTAATATATGATTATGTCTCTAAATTTTTCAATACGTATAATTTTAGCACGAACTTGTTTCAAAAAAATTATTTAATAAAAGTCTCGTTACTGAAAATAACAATGAGTAAGGTCCCCTCCTTTTTCATTTTTTATTTATTTATTATATTTTAATAAATGTATTAAATGTTTTATGAAACTTTTCATGGATTTTTTTTGTGAATGAAAAAGAGCATAATAGATTAATTTTAACCGTTTAAATTTTACCAAATATAAACAATTTTACGAGACTTTTAAACAAAGTTACGAAACAGGTGTAATTTGCGCGCGGCTTCCGCATTTATTACAATTTTGCGCATAGCTCGCTCTTCAAGGAAGCCAAGATCGATCAACGAAGTATCGCATCGTGAGAAACCCACGGGCAAATTACTTTGCACCTTTTTTTTTAAGTCTACACAACGCTTAACGCTACGAACCGAATTGCGAAAAGTACTTGGAAAAAGTACTCGAGAAGTATTCTAAAATCATCAAGTACTCGAGGAGTACTTCAAGTACAACACGTACTCGAGGAGTACTTCAAGTACAACACGTACTCGAGAAGTACAAAAAGTACAAAAAGTACTTTATACTTCAGTACTTGCGATACTTTGTACTCGAAGTCCTTTTCGGTACTTTGCCCAGCTCTGCGTCAAACCAATCATATATTTTTATTGCGATCTTTAGAGTATCGTGGGCCGATTTTTTTTAGACTCGATAGTTATCGTCAGTTCGTAATCGTTTGTTATTTTCGTACCTCACTTTGATAATGGCACGGGCGGAAGAGATTCTTGTGTCCACCCGCGAGTCGGATAACAGAGGGCTTTCGACGGCTTGATAAAATAGTGCTTGCTGATTCTAAAAAATACATAATGTTCCTGGCTTAGTGACGTACTCGTAACTCGCCTCGTGGATGCTCAAAGAATCGAAGATTACGTACCGCGGGATCCCTAGCGGCGGAACTTGGATTGCAATTACATATTGGCTGTGGATTCAGAACTGCCGATATTCTGTCCACGATCGTGATGTCCAATTCGCTTCTGCACTGCTCCATTTGTATGCTGAACGTCGAACATGAGAGGCGAACAATATTTGAATCAGATTTTACCATTCGACGGCGACACGAGAAGAATCAACTCACTCGATCTCCGTACGCGGGTGTCCGAACTTTGTGATCTGTCCGTGTCGCACGGCCTTCTCTGTGTACTTGAAGCGCATACGAAAATCCGTTGTGTTCGAAAAACCGAGGCTGTCGGAAGAATCCTTTGGGAATGCGAGCAGCTCGACGAACTCTATCGTCGGACTCTCGGTGGTATTGTTACTCGCGTCGACTAGGCACTCCACAACTTCTAGGCTGGCTAAATTCAGACTGCCCGATATGGCGGACGCTTGGGGGGTTGTTTTTTCGCTTCCCTCGACTATTAAGGGCGCTGCCAAAAGTCTGGAATGAAAGACAAAATTGAAGCGTTTCAATAAACACTCGTGCATGATGTCCCTGAAAATATCCGCGCAGGACTAAATTTCATCAACGTGTGATGGCTGCATTTTGCAGCCAGTTTTTCATCGCACATACTGCGCTCGGAAAAGTTTACTTACACTGTAAAAAAATGCATATGAAATTTAATCTACTCGTACTGAAATTTATGTGCAGTTGTTTATGAAAAGTGCATGTTCATTGTGTTCAAAACATTGGGAATACTTTATGTTTAACCATTTACTTTCAACGGAAAAGTATAATAATTTTTCATCACGATTGTACATTAAATTGACAAATCTTTTTATACAGTGTAGAAAACAAAATTCTACAAGTGCGTTTTTTTTCGTGCCAAAGCAGTGTATTGACGGGGATTTACCAAAAGCCAAATTTGATCTCACGCAGATATGTTCAGGATTATTGAGTAAGTTGGTATTGTACCTTTACGATATTTTCCGTACCTGATATGGCTGAGGCGACAGGCGTCCAAAAACATTTTCGAGGCCTTGTCAAAGTTTTTGTTGCCGTAACCGTCGGCGGCGAATATGCCGAGTTTCTGAAAAAATTCCTCGGCTGCGTTTTTCATCTGTTCCGTGCTGGCGCTGGTCAAGCTGCGGCCTTCTATCGAAGTCGTCAGTATGTCCTCGTGCAGGAGAACGACAGCTATTGACGACACGCGAACGTGAAACTGGGACGTTTCCGCCGATGGATCCGTGTCGACGCTCGGTCGGTGCTTCTGGTGTTTTGGATAATTTGTCGAGGAACTCTTCGAGCTCACGCTACTCGCCGATATACTTCCGTCCATGCTCATGTTGTTCGTCAGGGTTGAATCGCTCATCGACGTGATTCCGGGTAATCGCATGGGTAAGAATTCCTCCTCGTTGTCCGATTCGTCTAGCGACGCGGTCGACCATCCTTGTGTGTGACGCAGATCCTATTTCAAGATGGCAAATAATTTTTCATTGCAAATTCATCAAAAGCGAAAAAAAACTAAATAAAATTTGAACCCACCGTCGTTCGCAAACCTTGCGTCGGATGCAATTGGTGCATGAGTTCTCTCTCGACCCGATTGAAATCGCTGCCGGCCATCGGTTTTTCGGCGCAAGTTCTAGGCGCTACGTTGCTCATGTCCTCCAGGTCGGGCGAGGCGAGGCCGTGTCCGAGCTCCATTAGCACGTGAACTTGCCTCGGGCTCAGAAATGAAATAAACGATCCGAAAGTTATTTCGAGCTCTACCTGCAATGTTAAAATAAAATTGGTAAATGAAAATTACGAGAGATAATAACACGGTGTCCAGTAAAATGTCCGTAGGAAATTCAAGGCTTTTCGAGGACAATTTCCAGGACATTTCCAAGGTGTGTCGGCGCATTCGTAAAAAATGCAATCATGCATATCGCGCTCGCCGTACGAAATACCATATAGTCCGATAACTGTTTTCATTCACGTTGGAATTGCTTCAGATAAAAACTACCCACTATGCATGATTGTTTATGTGTATCTTCGCGAAACTGGGATTCATATATTATACGCAGGATTATGGATATTTTATACGCAGTATTTAGACATGGTGGCCATTTTTTCCCCGGAAAGAAATTCCCCGACTTTTCACGGACTTGTCACTGATCAATTAAAAAATTTCCCTGACCATACTTTTAACGATTTATAATCAAAAAATTAATGGTGCAAATGAAAATGCCTAATTATTGTATTAACATTTTTTAATTGTATATTCTATTTTAAATATTCCCAATTTTTTATTTTTTAAGGTTCCCTTTTATTTAGTTCATATTTATTTGTAGAAGGTGCGGCGACAATTTACTTTTTCCCTGATCAATTTTGAAATTCCTGACTTTTCCCTGATTCCCTGACCACGATTATTTTTCCCTGACTATTCCCGGTTTTCCCTGACCGCGGCCACCATGTTAGAATGATCGGTAGTAATATACGTTTTGAAATCAGCTTAAATTTGCAGGGATACCAAAAATTCAAGGATATACTAGGGCTTTTTCAAGGACAGGCAGAATTCAAGGACATTCCACGACTTTTTCAAGGATAGGCAAAATTCAAGGACAGTAATATACATTTCTTTGAAAGACGCTCAATTTTACGGGGAAATAAATAATTCAAGGACATTAGGTGGAATTCAAGAATAGGCAAAATTCAAGGACAGTTCCAGGAGTTCAAGGACCGCTGGACACCGTGTAATAACAAAATTTAGTGGCCGGGAAGGTCGTTCCTTACTTTTGGTCCTAACACACCCTCTCCTTGCTTGACTTTCAATCGAATCTCCTGACGTCCCGTGAGCTTGGAAAACATTATTGGATTTGATTCGCTCATGTTGTTTATTATATTCTTGTCGGGCGGTGTCTGCGTGTGTTGAGAGGGAGATATTTGTGCGGATGAAAATTGTCCGTCCGAGTTCTGTAAAAAAAAATACACGAGTGCGAGAATTAAAAATGTCGTGAATTCGATCGGCGCGGAGGACGAGCGAAGGTTTCCTTACTTTGGAATCCGGCGTTGAGCCTCGGCTCATTGTCATAACGCTGCGTGAAAAAGTTCTGGCGCGAGAAGGAAATTCGTCCGTGTAAAAACTGACACCTTCGAGATAAAAACGCTTTATCGTGAAAGCCGAAACCACGTAGCCCTTTGCCGGCTGGTTAGCCTCCGTTACGTTGCTCGGATCCGAACCAGCCTCGTCCGAGTATTCAAGATTCTTTATAGACATCTCCATCGCCACCCCGGTCGTCGAATCTAGCGGAACATGCTCCAAGCGTATCACAGTGTCCAGAAAGCGTACTTTTACCCGGCACAAGACTGAAATGAAAAAAATTAAAAAATATCAAACAATGATGAATCAAGGCAACAAAACTTTACAAAACCATTTCTACTTATTCCGCCAACAACTTTCAATAAGAGCTTTAAAAATACTTTTTCTTTCACAATAGCCAAGAAGAAATATTGTATACACTCGAAACTGCGCAGTTATAGATTTTACAGTGATATTTGAATACGACAAAGCTTCCTGCTAGAGGAAGGTAATGCAGAGCTCTGCAAGACGGAATTTATTGGAGTTAAAAAAAACAAGGAAAACCCTAAGAAAATAAAATGTGCAAGGCACCGGCTTACTGGAATCTATGGCCTGCGCAAAAAGTTCCACTCCCTCCAGAGGCTGAGAGTTGCCGGCATTGCCTGCGTCCTGCTGGAGGCATTCCTGTGCCAGCTGCATACTGGAAGTCATGGAACTCCACATGGATTCAAACATCGAAGTCCCAGACTCGGTTCTCTGTCTGGGCTGCACGGTGAGCCTGAGACCCCTGACCTCGACGTAGCTGGCCTCGCTGAGCAGAGCCGACCATGGTATGCTGACGGACATTTCCGATATGAAGCCGTCGACAAACTCCAACGGCAGGTGTTGCTGTTCGCCCATTTCGTTGAGCGCCTGCATTTCATGCAAAAAAGAAAAAAAAACAAAAGAAAAAAAAAAAAAGTTATTTGTAAAATTTTTTTTTTTAGGTTTCGAACTATTATTAAGTTCTTTTTTATTGAAGATTACAAAAAAATGTTGATTCTTTTATTTTGTGATTAAAAAACTGTAGATTCTTTTTTTTATAAAAAAAAAATTTGATTCTTTTGTTTCATGATTGTGAACAATGTTGATCTTTTTATTGACGATTCAAAAGTTATCAATATTTTCCTCTTCTTCACGATTCAAAAATTTGTCATGGTATTTCCTTTTTTTGACGCTCCAACATTTTTGGTACTGTATTGATTTTTGACAATACAAATATTTTGAAATATTGTTTGGGTCGCAGCAATTTGTGTCATAATGGCCAAACTGGGTGATTATTTCAGCGTTGTCAACGATCAAGCGATACGCATAAAGATTGCTCGAGGGACAACGATGCAAAACAATCCATCCGAGTATTGTACGAAGCATCCATAATCTGAGGTGCTCAAGGGTTAATGTTATGTGCATAGATCGCGGGAGCTAATTAAAAAATCTGATTCGTTGACAGTGTCTCGCGTCCGTTGCCGAGACAAAGAAAAGTAAAGCGCGCCTACGTGTTATTAAAACAAAAAAAAAATTCCGCTGCTCTACCTGAACATCGAGACTGACGTTGGTAACGCGACCAGTTCCATTGTACAGATCGACGGTAAGCTGATCGAGGGTTAATTTTTCTTCCAAGAACTGTCCGAGATAACGTTGCAGAAGGTATCTGCATGCCCTCTTCTTGATACCTTCCGACCATGGAAAACATGAGAGCCAAGACATCGCACGACACCTCCGAGACTGGGATTGGAATAAAAACAAAAACCCCAAAAAAAAAGGCGGCCCGAACGGTGCGTGTGTTTATCCGGACAATGGCATCGGATGAGATATTTTTTTGTTCACGATGTTTTCGCTGTCACCTCGGACGATATCGCGTCATTAAATTTAACCCTCCCCCCCCGACGGTCGTGCGCGCTTATTTTTTAATACGCGGATTGAACGCGACGTTAGATTTTATTCGTACAAATCCCATATCCCCGACACGTGCCTCGTGCGGGACAACGATACTCGACATAATACGACACACGGACGACTGACGAGGGCCTTCCTCTGTCCCCTGTGCTCTCACACGCTCTTTCGAATGCAACGGTGTTCCAGCTGTTTAATGTTTTTCTTGTACTCGACCGCCTCTACAAACACGCCCGTGCTGCTGCCGATCCTGGTGCCTTGGTAGCTCGCGCACGATGCAATAGATCGGCCACTGCGTTTTCATTGATTGAAAACAGCTGATTTCTCAGCATCGTAATGTATCCTTGAAAATAATCCCGAACGGCTCGAAATCCGACGAGAGCGCCACGGACGCGCGGGTGGGCGCTCGTTCGATTATCGAAAGTTCTTGCTTCACGGCGCACTCTTGCCAACCTAATGTGGCTTCGTAAATGATAAGCAGTACTGTGTAGCAGCGACGGCGAACCGGTAATCGCGCGAGCTCGTCTGCGATTCCTATTGCGTATTTATTTTGTTTGAGGCTTTCTAAAATTAAGATCCATGCATTCGATAGGATTATTATTAATGTCACGGCGATTCTCGGCGCCGCACGCACACGTGGAGGATCTCATTTGCGTCACGGCGTTGCATCGCGACGACGAGACCTGATGTTTCCTTGGTACATTCGATACTGCGCAGGTATCATAGTGGTTGGGAGAAAGACGAGGAAGCAACGGGATGACGAAAGAACGAGGGACAACGACTTTGAGACGAAGATCTCTGATGAAGTACGATGGCGATGTTTTGGGGTTTTTTTTTTTATGGTGTTCGCAATTGGTGAAACTGCTTTACCGACCGCTGCTTCACCACCGAGGTGCTGATGACTCCAGACTGCACTGTAAAATCAATTAGTATGAAGTTTAATGTACTGGGAGCTTTTATACATAAACTGGTACATTTAATTTCATGTATAGTTATGATGAAATATTAATGTACAGTATATTAAAAACTTTAGAAATACTTTACTTTAATGTTACTATAAAAATACTTTGAATCCAATAGTTTTCCTTAATTTTAGTGTAATAGTTCATTAATTTTTCATCACATTTACATTGGTGTAGTACGTTAAATTTAATACACTAGTTTTTGCATAGAACTTCCAGTCAGCTGCGTTAAATTTATGACTTTTTTTAACGCTGTGATGTTCTCTTGGTACATGCGTTATTGCGCTGGTATCATTGTGGTTCGGACAAGACGAGGAGGAAACGGTGTGATGAAAGAACGGGGGTCGACTGCGTCAAACATCTGCGGAAGTATAATCGCGATGTTTCCAGTGGTCGATTTTTTTCACGTTATTCGCCATGGGCGAAACGGCTTTACCGACCGTTGGCAATTTATCGTCGAGGAGAATATTTCGCAGGCAGGTGGTGCCCTCAATAGAACAACGCGAAGAAACGTTTGGTAAGTGTATTCACACGATTCCGTGGCTTTTATTATGTTCTTCAAATTGCGAACCCGCATGATACACAAGTTCGCTCTTAATGCTCGCTGGAATTCTGCACCGCGTGGAGTTTAACCTCGAGATGCTTTCTAACGAGGAAAGCACACAACAGTTTACTTGTGCGACTCCGGTTTCGTCATGTTTTCATTGAGTTGTTAGCTTTTTCTTTTTTTTTGCGATGTCAAGTGTATAATCCTTGATGACGAACATTACTCAAACTGGGCTCAACTTATTAATCGTTTTGAGTCCGCATAATATCGACGGTCTTAGATCATCTTGCAGAATTCCTAATCGTTTTTGCGGAGTCCAAAGATAAAGACTGATCGCAACTGGATTACCGTGTGCATCCGGCTCGAATTTGCTTTTTCCGCAAAAAAATTAGCACCCTTGAGAGAAGTTCATTATAGTTTTCATTACCGACCACGATATTTCACTTCCCCATAGGATCATACGAAACACCTTTCTTCCATGTGAAAGATGTATACGTGATATATGAGGTCGAGAGAGTTAGATGCATTTTTCGAATCAATGCCATTTAAAATCGGTTGACGTTTCGGATAAAAGGGGAGCATCGTCGGACGCGGTATTAAATTGTACATCCGCTAATGCTTGGCTCTTTCCCGAAAAGTCTACGGCCTCCGAATCGCATTTATTACAGATTGTGGTTACCGACTGAATCGTTTCACATGTCCTTAAGGGGAAGTGAAATACCGCGGTCGGTAATGAAAACGGTAATGAACTTTATGTCACTCGGTGGGAAAATGGCGGTTTTTTCGCACGCTTCGCGTGGGAAAATCCCCATTTTCACGCCTTGTGAAATAAAATTTTGTTCGATACTCGTGCGAAAAACGTTTGCTGAACTCGTGTGATTGCAACTCTCGCCTTCGGCTCGTGCTGCAAACTCACACTCGTCAGAAAAAGTTTTTTCGCACTCGTATCGAAATGTACTATTTCTCAATGGTGCCAATTTTGTTGAGGACAAAGCAAATTCGAGCCGGATGCACACGATAATTTTGCATCCGGCCCGAATTCATTTTTTTCTCAAAAAATTTAGCACCGGTGAATAAAGTTAATTTGAAAATTACAACTATCTCTCTCACACTCATCCCCCCCCCCCCGTCACGTGACTTTCACTTCCCTTTAAGGTGAAGTGCTGTGACGGGGCCAGGAGTGTGAGAGAGATAGCGACATTGGTCTTACGGTGGAGCGAAAGAGAGCGAGAGAGCGACAGAGAACGTGTTTCACTTCACCTTAAGGCGAGGTGAAACGGACTCAGTCGGTAACAAAAACTGTAATGAATGGCATTCGGAAATGGCGGACATTTAGCGACAAAGCAAAGTATTAGCGGATGTAGAATTCGCTACCGCTTTTACCCCAAACATCAACAATTTTCTAAGACGTTGACGTTAAAAAAAGTTGAAAATTGAAATTTTCATATCGCTTCCGCATAAAGTTGAAAATTAAAATTTTCATATCGCTTCTTCATAAGAATTGAAAATTGAAATTCGCGAAGCTTCCTCTACGGGGAAGCCAAAAAAACAGACAATGCTTCCTCATAGAGGAAGCTTCGCGAATTTCAATTTTCAGCTTTTACGAAGAAGCGACATGAAAATTTGAATTTTCAGCTTTTATGAGGAAACGATTTGAAAATTTCAATTTTCATCTTTTTACATGGCATTCATGCGAAAAATGCAACGATATCTCTTGCACTCGTACGTCACGTGGTACATGTCTCTTCTTCGCCTTAATAACCATTTCCTGTTTCCTATACATTTACTGTCTTCGCGTGAGTTATCGGCACGTGAAAAAAAAAAAATTGTCTTTCGTGGGACTAAGACGTTGAAGTCGCTCGTCTCGTCCGACGTAACGTCTCTTACGTCTCCGCATGAGCTCACAGTCTCTTCGCCTCGCTCCGCGCGCGCGCGCAGTATCTCCCGATCGTCGTCTCGTCCCGCGAGACCGGGCAACCCTTATCCGCGCGATCGTTTCGCTGCATACGCTCCTCGAGTGGACTGCCCGCACGCGCCTTTCTTATTCTCGCGCCTCTGACACACTCGCATAATACCCGAGTCGAATCTCTCTCACACCTATGCGGGGATTCGCAACGGCGGCTCGGCTCGGTCTTTCATTCTTCGTTTCTCCCACCGCGTTCGCGAATCGCTTCCCCTCCGACGCCCCTGCCATCCCCTCCGCCGCGGACGGCGCGTGTTCTCGGGAGTGGGGGAGCGTCGAGACCAAACCCACTTCGCGAAACTATGGCGGTGGGGAGCGTCGACGAACGAACGAGGGAACCGGAGGAGCGGGACGGTCCAGCGTCCGGCGCTCACGAGAGGAAAGCTGACCGTGAAATTAAAACATGATGAGGACTCGAGATTGAGACGCGAGGGGAATAGGGCCAGAGAGAGATGGAAACGAGCGAGAAAACGAAGGGAACCGAACGGAGAGGGAGGGTGTTGGGCTTTGTGAAGAGGGATGCGAATAAGAGATGCGCGCTCTCAGGGACGCACTCGTGCGGCTCCGTGCCCCTTGTTCTTACGACGATCGACCGTAAATTCCAGTTTAAAAAAATGGATGCTCAGAGAACATCCATTTTTGGCCTCGATGGATGAAGTTGCGGAGGTGCGTAGACACAGTTGCAGATTTTTTTTATGCCGAGGGGACGGCAATGGCATATCAATGTTGGGGCAAAAATTATTGAATGAAATGTTGACATAATTAAAAAAAAAAACTGGTAATTTCTCACCCAAAAGAACCTACAACGTGGTGGCCGTTTTTTGCCCTGAACAAAATTAACTGACTTTTCCCTGACTTTTCACTGACCAATAAAACATTTTTCCTGACCAAACTTCTAACGTCTATTTTTAAAAAATAATAATAATCATGCAAATGAAAATGCCTTATTATAGTATGTTTGATTCTGTTTTTCTTTTTCTAATGTTCGGAATTTTTATTCAAGGCTTCCGTATCTGTACTATTTACTTAAAAGGGCGACATATTCCGGGGTGATTAAATATGAATAAACCGGATTATGGTAAAGAGAGAAGAGAAGTGTAGAGAAGACTGGTCTCGTGATAACCATACGCGGTTAATGTACGTTGTTCACATAATCCGCTTCGCAACCCTCGCAATACTCTGCTACATGAAGTTACGGAAATTACACGCATAAGAACGAAAAGCAGAGAACTTTCCAAACGATTCGCCGCGACCCAGGTAGAAAATATCAAGCTATCGTGCATCCAACCCACATCAAACATAATACATACATTTGAACAGCCCACACATACAACTTACCAGCAACTCGAAAGAATGATCGACGAATTTCATTTTAACCATCAATACTTAAAATAATATTTAAGAAGAAGAAAAACCGTGGCTGAGGATTTCGCTCGATGGCCAATTGGCAGTATATATATGTGATTTAAGATTGTCATGTATCAAAAACTGTTCCATGTAACGTATTGACAAAAAATTCATTACTACTACTATCATCACTAAGAACGGATCATGTTTTATCTGAACGCGCGAATTTAAAATAATAACATATTTGTGACCATGGTGGCCAATGGTCAGAAAAATTATGGAAATCCTCGAAATAACAACAACAAAAAGTCGGACGAAACACGAAAAAAAAATTACCTTGTGTATCGAATCTTCGAATACACATATAGCACAAAATGTCTCGAACTGCAATAGTCAAGTGTTCGCCACACTTTTATCTTCTGACGTTTAAAGAAAAAAATGTTGAACACATTCGCAAAGACGGTCGGTTTTTTTTAGGTTTCTCATTTGAGAGATCTTACAATCCCCCGACTCGTTCCTACACGCCGGCAAACTTCTTCTTTATTCTTCGACATCCGACACGGAGTGTAGCGTGTATGTCCTCGGGGTGTCGGGCGGACAGCTTTCACAAATTTCGTGCATATACGCGTTCCGCTCGAATTTCCAGGGACCCCGAAGGCCCCCCGCAGATTTGGGACACCGCGAGAAACGCTCTTGTCCCTCTATGCCCGAACGGCTGTTCTCCAATGCCGCATACACGAAATGCTTCGTTCTCTCCGTGATCCCTGCTAATCCTCGGAAGGATTGCCACGCGTCTTTTTCCCCTAGTCTCTTCACGGATATCACGTACCCCAGAACCATTATGTCCTCTCGGTTTTCGCCAGTTTCACGCAACAATTCTGATCTCGTCGAAGATCCCTCATACACGTACACGAAGTACTTCACCCGCCATATTTTTTTTACCCTTTTTGTGGAATCCACGACCGATTCGCGTCGTTGCAAATTTTTGGTCGAATTTAATTTTTTACATTTTTTGCTTTTTCATAGAGGAAGCTATGTTTTTGTAAAAATAAATAAAATTTGAGATTTTAATGTCAGAACACTTAAAATAGTCTAAAACGTTGAGAAATCAGATTTTTAGGTGGCGTCTGGGTGTGTGTGGGATTTTGAGTTTTTTGAAAAATTACTACAAACGGTATAATTCGTATAAACATGGAGGTATCGAGCTTAAATTTGACATGGGAAATGGACGAGCACTGTACAATGTGTGGTTTTTTACATTTGGCGAAAATTGATCTAACCGTTTAAATTTTGTAGGATTTTTAAATATTTGAATGTTTCGGAGAATTTGTATTTTCTTCCGACACGAGTCTGTGCATCAAATGTCGTTCTAGGAGCAAAATAACTTGGAGATTTCTCATCAATGGGGAAAAATACATAAAACATAGCCGCAAAACGACGAATTACCCAAATTTCAATTAGCAATTTTCAACAATAAATTCTGCGCTGAATTTGTACTGTTTCCATATTATGACATGTTGACATTTTTTTATGTTACTATAAAAGATGCAACGTAATTTGCACATGGCTTCCTCATCTACAACCATTTTGCGCATAGCTTTCTCAATGGGGAAGCTAAACTTTCTCATGGGGAAGCTAAACTTTCTCATGGAGAAAGTTCGCAAAATTGTAATAAATGAGGAAGCCATGTGCAAATTACTTAGCACCTTTTTGTATTACGTCATCTCGATTTCACCAGTTTCACGAAGTAACTCACCCGCCGTAGTTTTTTCACCCGTTTCGTGGAATTCGCACCCGACAACCGCTGCGTGTCGTAGTAAATTTTTGCTCGCATTTTTTTTTTCTAAATTTCATTGATGTCAGGTCGATGGACCAGCGAACAAAGGCGGATGCTGCGAGAGGGAAAATTTCGGATCGCTTCTGGTTCTATCTAGAGACTCCGTTCTCCTTGCACACCTAAGGAGACAAGCATCGAGCTTGACGTACCTAACAGAAGTATGCTATATATATATATATATATATATATATCGTGTATGTACGGTACGAATATAGATACAGGTACGAGAGCTCAGAGAAGCGTGAGTAAGGTCCTTTTATGTATCGCATGCCACGGGATAAATTGTCCAGAAGTTTTGTAAGGTCGTCCGAGGCGGTGCCTCTTTGTAGGATTAGCCGGTAGACTGTTGGCTAGCTGGTTGACTGGCCGGAGGTACGCCAGCAGTTACAAATCACCGGGTACCAGTTACCAGTCGGCGGTTGCCACCTCTCGGCGACTCCTGCTACTCCCTTTATCGCTATTGCCCTTCTATTACCCACTATAAACGCGCTAGGCCTTCCTCTATGGCGTACCATACTTACGTATAATACTCCGGTGTGGCATTATATGGTAGATCTCCCGTAAAGCAAAGCGTGCACCTTTAGGAAACGATGATAGGTATATTTCGCATCGTGGAGACCCAGCGCGGCATGCAGGTTGCATTATTGCTACAGCAGAGTAACATGCCATTCCGTCTTTCTTGCTTCTTTGTCGATTCTTTTATTTATTTTTTTCACACCCACCCTCGGAGTTTGGATTGGAAATCCGGGAAAGCCGTTGCACCCGGCTGTGCGCTTGGGAAGCAATAAAGTGGTTCTTTTTCGTCGAGTGATTTTATTAAAATCGAAACGATTTTTTTATCGGTTTTTTTTTTTTAATAACACAACTTCACAACTTTAATAAAAACAACGAAGTAAATCTTCGTTGAATTTCGACGCAAGGTGTCTTAAATAAAATAGCTACGTTGTATTGTCAACTAGTTTATTAACTGTTAACTAGTTTTTTAAAACTATTAACTAGTTTATTAACTATTAACTATTGGGTTACACTGTAAAAAAATGTTGTTTGAAAATTAATGAACAGTATTGGAAGCTTATTTACATAAACCGTTTCCGAAATTTCGAACACATGTGCGTCGCAATTTTACAGTAAAATTTGTATTTTTCACGAACATTTTTGTAAATTTCAAATGATTTGTAATTTTAATATCTGGTATTTTTAGTTTACAAGCAAAGTACATTAATGTTTAATTAATACGAGTAATGTTAGCAAATTTCAAGTTCCAGCACATTAAATTCACAATTTATTTTTTCAGTGTAACTAGTTTCCGCGCCTTTTAACTTTAAGCTCGTAACTCTGAGCGCAGTTTGTCAAAGGAGTAGCCGACCGGTATAAAAAAAATTTTAATAACAAAATATAGCTTATTTTTTTGATCGCCAAACGAGCGCTGTTTCGTCGGTCAGTAATGTCGTCCTTCCGTTCGGTACATCCCGAACCGAAAATCCCACGAGTGACAACGTCACTCGACTCAAATTATCCGTGTAATTGGTTGTGAAAATTATGAACGGTCGGTTGTCGTTGCGGCTCACGACAGATCCGATGCGAATTCGTCGCATTCACCTGGGTGTGTGAAATTCCGAGATGGAAGAGAGGAGAGTCTCTCGTCCACTCGACGCGTCAAAAATCGGAGGTACAGCGAGACCGAAGCGTGTACAACACTATAGTTTAGTATGTTGTGTACGTTCGAGCCGCGACCGAACGGCGGAACGACGACGGAGAAATACTTCTCTCTTATTTTCTCTAACGTACGGCTCCGAGGTGCGTACCCCCCCCCCCCCCCTCGCCCCACCCTCCCCCGAAAACCATAAATGCCAACATCCCTCGCGTTCGGATTCTCTGTGAAATCCTTTTCACGCATTTAGTTCCGGCGAGTCCGGGCCGGAGAGTAAGGAGAGACCGTAGTTCGCTTCACGCTCCACCTCGCTGGCGATGAAAGCTAGCTGCCAGCGAGCCTCTCTTCGTGGCCGCGTTACGAGCTGAGGCCTCTATCAACTCGGAAACCGAAGAATTCGGACGAGGGGGGAGGACCGAGGGAGCGCGCGGGCTGAGAATCGCGCATGGCCGTTTGCCG
>JAPYZC010000430.1:0-67840 GCA_030522665.1 Ichneumoninae sp. A BG-2022a | reverse complement strand
TAAAATTCTGAAAAAATTCATACGTATTCAGAAAAATTAACAAATCATTTTCGTAATAAAAAAAATTGGTTGCCGGGTAATTTGTTGCACATTTTTTTTCAGTAATTTGTTATGAACATTCTGAAATTATTATTATGCACAAACAAACTTTTCAGCACCTTTTATGTGCTAGAATTGTTTCAGATTTTTGTTCTCATCGAGAAGTGTTTGTAATCTCTGACTTTGTTTCTGTCGAACTTAGGCGGCGTCAGTCATTGTGCTAGTACTACCTTAATCCAGCAATTTCTTTTTCTCAGTATAGTTCGTCGATACATCGATCGCGGATCTACGCCCTCAATAAAAGCGAGAAACCGGTAACATCAGCGACACTGATTAATTGGTCGGGGCAGCTGGGCTCACACAGTGGAGACACTTCGTTTCCCTTTAAACGATCCCTTAAAACAGGGAAAGCGATGTCGTGCACAAACATCGAGGGCTTTACGTCCCCGGTGCTTCGGTTCGCTCGCTGATGCCCGAGCGGCGTCTCCCTTGTCATCTCAAGAAGTGCTCTCTCGAGCTTGTCTCCCTTTTCGTACACGGTATGTCCCTCTTGAGAATACAGGCAAGGGACTCTCGAAACTAACGGCTTTCAGAAATTCCATGTTTTCGCTTTGACGCAATTTCGTCACGTTTTATAAACATCGCTCGTCTGTTAAGGGCACGTATATCGGTGACTCGGGTTGCATCTGTCGGCGGTTCTCACCGCTGTGACGGAGCTCTCGTGTTATCGGCAAATTTGGGTTAAATTTCGTAGTTCCCCGGGGAATTCACGGACGGGGAACGACGAAATTTAACTTTGCCGTACTTCCCGGACGTTCCGCCACTCCAGGAACTTGCGAGAAACTATTCTACGGAAAAAAGCTTCGCAACGAGACCTGGACGAGTCAAAGAACTTTGACGACGGGACGCTGTCGAACAAACGGGCGTACCGTCCTACACGAGCAATTGAAGGGAGGCATTCGCACTCGAGGGAACTATTTCGTTACGTGGGATTTCCAGTGAGCGGAGAGTGATATTTTTTTTATACCTCGTTGGGTTTACTGCGAGGCCGGGATTGCCGCGCGACCTGAAGTGTTCGCCACACGAATGGTCAGGCGGTCTCCGAATGGACTCGTGAATCGTCGCACTCCCGTTCGATTTACTCGGGGATTGTCGTTAGGAGACCGCGAGTCTCGCGTACACAGAGTCAACTAGGATTCGTGGCTTTGCAGGCTTAATTTAAACGGGCATTCGCGGAATGACAATTTGCTAGGCGAAAATGTACTTTAAAAAAATTCTGCACCCAGAAATATAATTTATTTAACAACCACCATTTATTTGGTTTAAGTAAAATATTTATTTGATTTAAACAAATAGTTACTTCACTTAAGTGACTATTTACTTAATTTAAATACATATTTATTTAAATCAAATAAATATTTTACTTAAACCAAATAAACGGTGGCCGTCAAATAATTTTTTTTTCTGGGTGTGGACCTAGCAATAACACTTAGTGTTGTACGGTAGGCCAGTATATTGATAAATATTTTTTGTATTTTAAAGTTCACACCTTACCAAAGTGCCCGTAGCGGGGAGCGGTGTGAGAGCCACGTGAAAGCGATGCCGGTGCATGAAGCGCTGCATTTCCCAGGAGATATGTGGAGAATTCAGTTCACTCGTGTCGAATTTCAAAGAACCTTCCATTTCTCTCTTCGTGTTCTTTTCTCTTCGTTCCATATATCGCATATGTTTATAGACATATATATGTGTGTGTGTGTATTAGTTCTGCCGTGGTTCTCGGCTTTCGTGTACACAGGATCATTCCGTGCCTTCTTCGTGTTCAGCTAGAATCCGATTATTTGCCGCTCTCAATTTTTCCCACTCGTCAAGACATTTTCCAGATGCTGCGCCATGCGAGTGAGAAAAAACAACAACAAGAAAATACCGACTCTCGTCGTCCAGGCGACTTTTGTTCGCACTACGTTCCTCACGCGATCCTGGCGGCGACCGTAAGGGACACTAGGACTACCGGTCGTTCCGACGACACTTTGAGATATCGCAGAAGCACCCTCGAACTACTTGCCCGTTTAACGGAGTTATATATGAGTCCTGTCGGTAGCTGAAAATCACGGTGCAACCGCGTGAGAAGTGGGCAAAATGTGAACGAGTACGGTCGGTATTATAATTATTCCCGTGGTGATTGGAGCTTTCGAAACGATTTTTCAATGCATACGCGAAGTTTAATTAATTAATCGATAACTGCACGACCTATATACCTTTGCACTGCCGCGCGAGCCAAACATACTGTTAATTATCTGTTTTTTTAATCGATGCGCTTTACACGCGGGGAAATGTCGTTTGAATTTCCGAGTGAATTGTCAATGCTATTATTATTAATAAAAAATACATAAAAAACAAGAAAAATACATAGAAAAAAAACTATCCTATCTTGCAATTGCATGTTTACGTATTTATGCATACCGAGCAAAAAAAGCTAGCGCATTTTCGTGATTCGGCCGCGTTAACTAATGCACACTTTTGGCCCAAACTCCGGCGAGTTCACACTCTCGTCTCGGATTCCTTACACGATACGAGAAACTATGCCGGAATTTTTTAGTTCCAATTTACGGAGTTACGAGGACGGAGAGGTGGGAACGTAGGTGGAATTCGCGTCGTCGCCCGACCTCTCCGGCCCGTTCCATCCGACCTCTGTACCATTGTACACGGAACGCAGTTGCAGTTAATCTCGTGAATGTCCGGCTGGTCGTACCAGCGCGCAATAAATTGACCGCACGGACTCTCGCGGTGCATATACACATCCAGAGACATGTCCGGCGTGAAAATATGGCGTGTTAAAATTATAAAAAACAAAAAATTAATAGACGGAAAGGAGGAAACGATGCTTCGAGTGGGATAGGTGACAAAAGTGCGATCGTCGAGGGCCGCTGGTTGAAGCTAAATTGCGTTGAATGAGCTATGGAGACATTTCACGTCAAGCGGGCCGGACCATTTTTTTGCGGCGCGTCAAAATATTCCCATTATTTATTGAAATTTTATTTGAAGATATTTCTCACTTATTTATTCATATAGTTATTCTAGTATGTTCAATACTGTCAGCATCAATCACTGAAGAATAATTTTAGACCGTGCAATTTTCAAACACACATAAAAACATACATTTGTGACCCACATATTTCGATGTATTATTTGTCCAGCCGGTACGAATCTCAGTTCTGTCCTGCACTCGATATTGGTAATGGCAAAAAACATATTTTACGAGCCGCATTCGTTGAGAATAAAAAAGTGCACATTTTGACAAATTTTTCGGGAAATATGATTCGACACATTTACAGTGCCGCAAACAAGTCCAGTCGACGGATAATTGGTGGCCCGCTTGGTATGGAAAGTATTTCTGCATCATGCATGTCGTTCCGAGTCAACAGCGTGGAACTCTGTAGCCGAACACTTCGGTATCTCTCGCGTTCCTCGCCATCGCACCGAAATCGATTAAATGCAAATTCGAGGTGACCGGACATCGGCATATTGGTGCACAGTTTATAAGGCCCGAGCTCCGCCTATTTCGCCGATACGGCGAGAGACTGATAGACTGGGTTATCCATCGTGATCGGTCGGAGCGTTCGATCGGATAGTTTCGTCTATCCGTGCACCGAGGAAGGGCAGAGTCAAGCAAACGAGTCGGTCGAAGCTACACAGGGAGATACCGCAGACACACGGGCCTCTATTTAGCATGTATTTCTCTTCCTCTGCAGCGGCATTGAAGCTGTGATATTGCCAAAGAAAGCTTAGCACACTACCTTTTGCCGAAATTGCGAGGTAGTATTTTTTAATATATTAAATGTGAAATAATCGATGGGATAAATGAACAGGAAATGCTCAATTAAAATAACGAGTGTCGATCTGTTTCATCCCAACACCGGATATTTAAAGGGATAAAGATAACTTCATCGGATTTCGCGTTAACGGGTCAGCAATCGTGATCGGTCGGAGCGTTTGATCGGATAATTTCGCGCACCAAGAAAGGGCTGGGTCAAGCAGACTAGTCGATCGAAGCTACGCAGGGGATATCGCAGACACAAGGGCTTCTATTTAGCATGTATTTCTCTTCCTCTGCAATGGCACTGATACGCCGATATTGCCAAAGAAAACCTAACACTTCCTTTTGCCGAGATTACGCGGTATTATTTCTTAAGGTATTAAATGTGAAATAATCGATGGGCTAAATGAACAGGAAATGCTCAATTAAAATAACGAGCGTCGATCTGTGCCATCCCAACACCGGGTATTTAAACGGATAAAGATAACTTCACTGGATTTCACGTTAACGGGTTATCAATCGTGATCGGTCGGAGCGTTCGATCGGATAGTTTCGCGCACCGAGGAAGGGCAGAGTCAAGCAGACTCGTCGGTCGAAGAGCGACACAGGCAGATACCGCAGGCACTCGGGCCTCTGTTTAGCATCTATTTCTCTTCCTCTGCAGAGGCACTGATGCGGCGACCCCGCAGCTCCAGCGCAGCGTGCAACGTTAATCCTCGAGGCGTTATGTCTCGCAGAGAAGGATCTCCGCAGCGTCATCCACGAGCGCCAACGCTTCAGCAGATTCTGCCCGACGCTATCCGAGCCTAGTCGACATTACCGGCTCCGACGTAATGGAACAATTCACCGTGCCAAGATAAACCGCGTGGAGCAGACGAAAGCACAACGGCGCGGTACCACCGCTAATACTAGCTGCGACAGCGGTATTCAACTACCCAGAAAGACCACTAGCGACAATCGTTATGGTACATGGAAATAAATATAAATGGACGAGCCGGGCGCGGCTCGAAAATCCAAATGTGGATTTTCACGGTACATTAATCCCGAAATAACTCAGGCTCTTGTTATTGCAGAGTGGCCCCGCGAGACAAATCCGTTCCAGGATTAATCTGCAATTTTTAATTACCTGAAGTTCAATCTTCGAAAATTTATTGTGTTGGATTTGTCAATGGTGCGAGGTAACCGAGACTACCTGACAAGCAAGAACAGTGAAGTACTCGAAGTACATCAGAGATGAAGAAAAGACCGAAAGGTAATCCAGGTGATGTGGTCGGCTGTTAATCTCCCAGCACTGGCACGAGACTCCAGCAGGCCCGTGCCAGTGCTGGCATGTAACAATCAGTCGGACCAAACTCTACTTGGGAACATTAAGTCGTGCCAATAAAATTGAGCCATATCTATAAAAATACTATAAAAACACGTCACATTGATTACAAAAAGAATTAGATCTTTGGGTCGTATCGATGAAATTGTTTTAAAGATAAATCCACCAATCCCGTTTTCCACGCAGTTCTTCCGAAAGGCTGGACGTAGGTTGCATCGGGGACAGATATTACGAGTGTAAGCCCTATACGTGCCTCGGAAGCGTTCCGAGGAGCAAAAGTGGTGCAGCGAGGGGAGGAGAGGAGGATCGAACTATCCGAACTATCCCAGCGGCACAAACGTGCCGGTGGGACTAGGACCGACTTTTTAAAGCTCCAAAACGATCATTTCCGGTGACCCGGCCTCACTTCTGGCCCAACTTTGGCGCATGTATACCCTCGCTTCCTCTCTATCGCGGTACAACTGGACGCCTCTGCCACTCCAAAGTACGTGCTCCCTGCACTCGGACTTTCATGAAACCGATAACTTTTCACTTCCCACGTGCCACACAGTCCGCTTTTATCCTTCGTTCCGATGTTTCTTTTTTTCTCCTCTCCACTATCTCGAGCTGTTCTCCCCGTATCTCCGGCTAAATATTTGAGACATAAAAAAAAGATGTTCGAACATCAAATACTGGTGGATTTAATTCGATTACGCAAATAAATCGACGGATAAATTATTTCCGTGATTTAGATTGCATTGCGGTTAACTATTCAAACTCTGTACAACTGGACGCGTCCGCCACTCCAAACTACGTGCTCTCTACAGTTGGACTTTCGTGAAACCGATAACTTTTCACTTCCCACGCGCCACACAGTCCACTTTCCTACCTCGTTTCGATGTTTCTTTTTTTTCTTCTCCAGTCTCGCGAGCTCTTTTCCTCGTGTTTCCAACTAAATATTTGAGACAAAAAAACAATGTTCGAACACCGAGTACCGGTGGATTTAATTCGGTTATGCAAATAAATCGACGAACAAATTATTTCGTTGAATGACATCGCATAACGGTTAACAATTAATTCAAACTCGGCGTAACTCGCCCAGGACACCAGAGGGAGGGGGGGGGGGGAGCTCTGTCTATTATATGCTGCCGTACGAGGATTTAATTATAGGAAATTTGGTGCATGACCACCCACACTCGGTGGCTTCTATCGTTTATCGGTCACGCACCGATCGTGATTAAGTGCCGCTTCGCAGGTGCATGACCATGTTATTATTATACGCTGGACAGGGTTCTGCGACACGTGTATGCGCATACTCGACATGGTATTCAATTTATCCCCTCCACCGACCCCTCTTGTTTCGCACGATCGACAAAAATGTATGCCACTCCAATGATTCGTACGTCCTATGAAAATTTTCCCGACACCGTTGAATAACGGTCGAATAACAATATTTATAATTGCTTCGACAATAGTTTGCATTCAATGAGTGTCATTTAACGAGTAATCAAGGATTCCAGGTTCTACAAATGTGCAGACATAAATTTGCGACTTTTTTTTTATTCGTGTTCCATTTGTACGGGGCCTTCCCTTTTTTACAGAGCCCACTCCCCCCCCCCCCCCCGGATTGCGTCGCAGCCGACTTAGCCCCTTACTGTATCGCATTCGCAAAAGGGCACACGGAAATTGCGAAAAACCGGGCCATACCCAGACGGTTCTTTCCACACCGATTCGTGTTCCTACACACTGAGAAAAAGGATGGTATTTCCTACTATAACGAATAGTTCCCAGGGGGGGACCGTCTATATAGATAGTTTGTGATAGTATATACTAAATTGATTAAACTATAATTATAGTTACAACTATAATTTTTTGTCATTGTTGTAACTGTAAAGTGTAGACGTCCCCCCTGGGAACTATTTATTATGTAAGTTTTTCTCAGTGCAGACTAATCACCAATCTCCGAGGAAATTGCCTCCACGATCCGATGCGCCAACCAGCGCGCGGCCGGACCGTCACCCATCCAAGTACCGACCGCGAGGCGTACTGCTAGAATGTTGGGACCGCCAGAACCGCACACCAACAGCGCATCTATCACTGTCGGTTTTCTTTTGGTTTGCTCTTTTTTTTAATAACAGATTGTGTCGATTCCATGCGGGAAGCATACCTGAACCAAGCATACGTCCGTTCCGAACACACCGGCAGCGAACGCGGTCCATGTTCTACGAGACCGGTTTATACGCGGTGCCGCAAAATTGCGTCCGCTGTACGCTCGATAACGCTGTCGCTTAAACACATACGTGTGGTCCGGAGAGCCCTCTTGTATAACCACCCCGATAGATTACTAATACACCCAATAGCGGCCGACGTCATTGAATTTCAAATCAATGCAGTTATATACCTCGTGCGAGAGCGTGCCTCGAATTCATCATTGCCTCGCGGTCCGTGCTTCTATCAACATCATAATTCGCTTGCGAGAGTGTGAGAGTGGATTATAGTTCGATATACGAAGCATGCCAATTTCGCTCCTAATTGGGCGAAAAAAATTTCGTTTTACAGCATTGGAAAAAAAAAAAAATACACATATGTATAATACGAGGCCAATTATATCGTAGCGCACATGCATCTTTGCTGAATTCATGGACGAACGGAGATCGAGACTGGGAAATTCGACGGAACGGAATCGAAATAAGAAACGCGGTTGAAGAGTTTTTACGCACAAAAGAGAGAGTCGCGGGGATAAACAAGTCACCGAACGAAACCACATGCTCCCGTGAACCACACACACACACATATGCACGTCGAGAGTCTCTTCGGAGACTCGTCTTTCATCCAGTCTCAAGGATCGTGTTCGACGTCACGGAAGAAAAGAATCGCAAAGGCTTTCATCGCGTATTTTCCCGAACCACGCTATTTGCCAAGACATTTGGCTTTTAAAATGAAAGCTTCCCGATCGAAGAATAAAACTATGGCGACGTGTGCCGACTTTCTTGCAGTCACTGTCGCGAGGCAGTGGAAGCGGGGGCTCTTGTCGGAAGTGGGAGAGAACGCGTTACACGCTTCGATAGAGAGGAGAGAGGCTTATGCCGTTTGTCGCGAATTTTTACGATATTTCGATGGAGGGGCCATTTTTTATGTATCCAAACGGTATGAGACGGAGTTGAAGGTGAATAATGTTCTCATTAGGGAATCGGAACACTTGGGGGAGTACTCCAATTATGAACATTTTTTTTTTTCACTTTTGTTCATGCTAATGGAGGTGTTTCGCGTATAATGACGTACGATGCGCGGGTGCAACGATGCTTAATTTTTTTTTAATTAAAAGGGCAGTCGTCCTCATTAACCCTTGGAAATTCGCGCGGCGGGTGTACACGAGCTCTGCAGAGACGAACACCTCGCTTCACTTTCAAATTGAAGTTTCTCGTTTATTTATTCCGACGTAAATCACTTCATATTATCTATTTCGTTGAAACGACCTCCGCCGTCTCTAATTACGTTATAGCGAGTTTGCATCGGATTATAAAAAGCTTCCTCTGTGAGGAAGCAAAAGGACCATTTTTCAAAGAATGCTATACAAAAACAGTTCTAAAAAATTTATATTGCCAAAAAAAGCACTTGGTTTTACCGACATCGCGCGATATTTTTTTTAAATGATTTTGAATGTTAAATAATCGATAGGATAAATAAGCAGGAAATGCCGATTTCGAAGTAACGAGCGTCGGCCATCTGTGCCGTTCCATCACCGGGTATTTAAACGGATAAAGATAACCAACGGATTTCACGTTAACGAGTTGTCTGGACCATCGATGCGTGGCCGTGGGAATCGGCTGTGAATATTGAAGGGCGTCTCTAATGATCCGATAAGTTTTCCTCTTTGGTTTTTGGGTCCATCGGGCGGCGAAGACCGGGGTCGGACGTAACAGGGGTCAATCGTAACAATCTTTGCTACAATTGTATGGATAACTTTTCAATTCTTCTGACAACACTTTTATGAAGTACCAAGCGGGATTTTAATGAAACTCGCTATTCCCATCAACTCAGAAATCTGGGCTTGCTTAATCGTAAAAATTCATTGCAGCCTCACTAGCATTTTGGACTTTGATGAATCTTTTGGGATGCAAAAGTCCACCTAAAAGCTCTTGTTGTCCAGCAGCTAATACTCCCAATCGGTCATCGGATAAAAATGAATCGTAATTTTTCGCCTCCTTTAACCCCGGTCACCATAAGCATCGGGATTTTAATTAAACTCGCTATTCCCATCAACTCAGAAATCTGGGCTTGCTTAATCGTAAAAATTCATTGCAGCCTCACTAACATTTTGGACTTTGATGAATATTTTGGAATGCAAAAGTCCACCTGAAAGCTTTTGTTGTCCAGCAGCTAATACTCCCAATCGGTCATCGGATAAAAATGAATCATAATTTTTCGTTTCTTTTAGCCCCGGTCACCACAAGCATCTCTTCCAGTATGTCGGGATCACACGCTGTGATGCTGGATATCCCAACTCTGTAATGGGAGGATGAACGACCGAGCAGCGTGATTGACAGGCTTCATCAAAGTTCGTGGACCGCTTAAGGGGGCGCTTGTTATCCACGGTATTCGAAACGCTCCGGGGTCACGTCTAATATTAGGTTTCTCTCGCGGTTATGTTGAACCGTGCTCCATAGGCTCTCGTCCTTTTTCTTTCACTTCTTCTGGTAATTTCGGCCATTTGACTAAACGACCAGATGGAGACGCAGACATGCCTTGGAGACAAGGAACGAGTAAGGAAAATTGTAATTTTACTTGCTTATAGAGAAAGCCTTACTTTAGAGACATAGGAGAGACCGGGACGAGAAAGCATAATTTGTTGTTTTCATTCAACAATTATATTTTCACAACTTTACAGCGCTTCCGAAAAAAAAAATTGTCTGGAGCGAGGCAGTCTACCCTTAAATTGATCACTTTTTAACCCTTGCCTGTACTAGGGCTGTACAGATAAACCGGCCTAGCCGGCTAAAATATCTTGTCCGGCTAATAGATTTTATAGTGGGTCCGGCTAAGCCGTCTCAGCCGGCTAAACTATTTTAGCCGTCCAAGCTATATTAGCCGGCTAAGCTAAGACAGGCTTGGAATTTTTTGACGAGTTTTTATTTTATTTTTTCTAATGTTACCTGCAATAATAGGGGCCCTTTAAAAATACTTTAAAACAGGAAAATTATATTTAGAAAAATGCTAGTCCGGTGTTTGTATGCTTGCTCTCATGATGGAGGGTGCGCGATAAGGTAATTACGAAGCGGTGCGCGAAATTTCATATGCAGCCTCATTTTCTTTCTCTTTCACTGTATAATTATGACCTCATATGCATAAAAATCTACTGAAAGGGAAATACTAAGTACCATCCGTTCGAGGGTTCCCAGCAGTGAAACCAGAATTTACAAGGGATATTTCGGTGCAGGATTTCGTGTGGGGTCTCCGGGTCGAGTATTACGCATTTATCCTACTAATCCATGCGGATTCTCAAGATCACGTACCGAGGATTAAGACGAGTGACTCCCGGTGGCTTGGAGTACGGATAAAGAAAAAATCTCGTTCGTCGCAGCCTTCTTGCGCTCTTCGTTCCTCGTATCCTCATTAATGCCTGTCTCTGCCGAGTCTCGTAAAGATTATAAAACGTGCCGAGCCCCGACAAAAACAATTTCATTTTAGGTTTCTTTTATTTTAGGCGTCACGGGAACTTTGTACGTGACCGTTCCGTTGGGAAAATGCTTTGTATATTTTTTTTCTATTTCTTTAAAAAAAGTATCCAACAGAGATCTGTGGAAACAAATACAATGCAATATTCGAAGAAATATTCAAGTATAAGCAACTAAAATGTGTCGAAACTTTGTCGAATAATTATCGCGAATCATTTGATGTCTCCTTCGACGCAGAACAATTTCATTTTAGGTTTCTTTTATTTTAGGTGTCACGGGAACTTTTTACACGACCGCTAAGAAGCGAGAAATCTTTATATATTTTTTTCTATTTCCTTAAAAGAAAGTATCCACCAGAGATCTGTGGAAATACATACAACACAATATTCGGAGAAACATTGAAGTACAAGCAACTAAAATGTCCCGAAACTTTGTCGAATAATTTTCCCAAGTTATTTGGTGCTTCGTTCGGCGTAATATTTTTTTTTCTCGGTCCGTTATGAGTGTCGGACGAAATTTGACAATAGACATTGAGTCGCCGCCATATTGAAACAAGTGCATTAACGATCCGCCATTATGGTACCGAAGTGCATTGCATGCAAGAACGGGCTGGACTTTTTCTTCTGCAGTACAAGAATCAAGGAAGAACTCGGAGGATCTATAAGTCTGCTCGATGCTGCCATCTAGTGTACGCTGGCCAAAATATTACAAAGTAGCTTCCATTGACGAGGGGCCGCAAAAGTTCTGTTTATTTTCGTCCCGACAACAATGCCGTTGGTCTCCAATCGCTCCTCGTCTACCGTTCGAATGTTGAGGTGTTATTACTGATAATTCGTGTGTACTCGGTTGTCAATTTGAAAAAAACTGTTGTCGTGCCGCGAATATATTCCCACGACGTTGTTCAGTGTTGATTAGCGAGAGAAGTGGCGAGGTGCGCTAGTATTTCAAAGTAAAGGTTACGCGTGCTCATATAAGCTATGCTAATCATCTCATGGCCCCATAAAATTGATCGATAATTGGATCATTATTCTGTCATAGTTCTCGTCGTGCAACGTTACATAAAATCAGTGTTCAGTGTTCGTCTATCAAACAAGATATATTTTAGGTACGCGTGAGTTTATTTATTTTTATTATTATTTTTAAAAAAATACCCAACGTTTTTTTATTAATTGAATTTTTATGAAATAATTTTTTTACACAGCATGGCTGCCAGAATTGACAGTATTATGGCGATGAGGGATCTCAGATCGGCCCTCGAAATGCAAAAAGAAACCCGATGTGACAGCGATTTTTGTACCGCCGAAAATATTGACGAAGCCATATCCACTTTATCGGAGGTAAAATTAATTGCATTTTATTAGGATCGATGCCTGTTTATCTTTCGTACGTAACAAGTTGGTGCATTAAAAAAATTTAGGAGTTAGAGTCCTTTGGCATTAATTCGCCGGTTGATAACGGCGACGATCTAAAATCACCGGGAACTCTGGAGAGGGCTTTCGTGAATTTAATAAATGCCTCGTGGAGTCTCGTTCACAAGCACAGGAGTCTCATGAAATCCAACGAGCAAATGAAAGATGCCCAGTGTAGGATGGCCAGCGATAACGTTAATTTAACAGTAAGTTCGCTAACCCTATAGCATTTTCTTTTACATTCTAAAATTATTTAAACATTATTTGTACTTCCCTAAGCGGCTTAGGATTGTAAGACGGTGAGATTTTATCCAAGGCAAATAAATTTTTACGCTGTTTCGTCACTTACTTTGGCCCCTATAATTTTAGAATCACGTCAAGCGTCTGAAGGAGAGCTTGGACAAAAAGCAGCACCTCCTGTGCGAAGTGCAGGAGCGAGAGAGACGCCTCAAAGTACAATCGGAAAGTTTATCGCGCGATCTCAAGAGGGAAAAAGATGAGGTTCGTTAATAAAAGTTTCTTGACCGGAAAAATTAATTTGGCCCAGCATATGAAATACAATAATTTTTTAAAAAGTTCAATTTATATCGAACTCCCATGTAAAGGTCAAGCATTTATATTATCCTTGTCCTTGACGTTACCTTCGTGAATAATAATTAGGTGAAAAAATCAATTTTGACAATGGTTCATCGAATCATTCTTGGGCGTCTCTGCGTTAAAATTTTAATCGAACAGATGACTTATTCGCTTCGTCGTTTTTATGCAGACAATTAAATTGAAGAAACAATCACTGTCAAAGGACACCCAACACGCTCACGAGTTGCGCAGAATTCAGCAAAGCGGACACAAGCTTCGTGAACAATTGCAGAAATCGGCTGGTAAGTAATTTATCAGTAGTAAAAGAGATTTATTGCCAGTGCTTAACAATTTGGGTACAAGTGTTCCCTTATATTAATTTTATTCCTATGTTGCTAATAAACATAAACACACTTGGCAAAGCGCCATCGACCTGAGTCCTTCAGCCCCGTGATTTATTAATTAGTTCGATTATACAATGCGTATTTTACCTTGCTGTATATTCTTTGCCTTGTATCCCTTCAAGTGCGAGGTATCGCAGGTGATACACGTCTTTGAATTCAGAAAAAATTGCATAATAACCATCCGGTGTATATGAAACTTTGAATTTGTGGAAAAAAATGTATGCTTCAAAAGGTTAACGTGTACATTTTTAGTTATACCGAAAAAAAAATACGGCCTACTTGACTAAATTCGGTAATATCACGGCTAATTTTGTAAACATATTACCATTTTATTCTGCGACTGAACAACTAATCTTTTTTTGTATTGTAACTTTTTTTGATGATGAACGAAAAGGTAAATTTCTTGAATTTGTCTGATGCCAGGAACTTACGTGCCAAAGGACAAAGTATCCCAAAAATTACAAGCGGATCACGAGAAGAAACTTCGACTGTACGAACAAACGATTCAACGTTTGGAAGAGAACAATGGGCTGATGCTCGAGGAGATAAACGAATTGAGGGAGACCCTTGCCCTTCATGCCGCTGGGATCGAGCTTCAGGTTGAAGCGTCGGGAATGTGGGACGACGTGGAGAGACAAGAGAGAACCGGTTCGGTGAGTAAATTTATTTATTTTATTTTCGCCACAACCTATCGACGATGATACACAAAACTGTCGGCATTGATGATTGACGATTTATCATGCGCCGTAAATATGTGTACCGAATAAAGATTGAGGTGAGCACGTTAAATACAATAATTACGACCCGTTCCCAATATACTTTTCGCTGATAACAATGTCCTTAATACAATGGTAAAAGCTATTTACAAGACACACTCCTCTTATATGATAACATGTTTAATTGCTGTCATTACCTCGTCTTGTTGTGTACAAGCAGAGTATTTTCGCCTACGATGACGGTTTTCTTTAACGAACAAATATATCGATTGTTAAGAAACAAAAGGGCGTAACTCGTATGTTTTATCACGGGAGATACGCCCTTTTATCTTTTAGCAGTCGATATTTATATCGTCACATTATATATGAACTACATAAAATCGCAACCGTTTTTCTTGACATTCAAACCACAAATCTCCACAGAATTACAATACGGGCCAGATATTTCAAAGGAAAAAAAAAAATACTAAAAAAATGAGCTATGGTAATATCAACATCCGTAATTGTGTGAAAGGTTTACACCGTTGTGTGTAGCTAACGACCGGTAAATTAACTTAATGAAGTCAATTTTCTGAAACGTCCGTCTGACACTGAGTGAGGACTCGGCGTTCTCAACATCATTTATTTTTAGTGCGAGACAATACATTTTTTTTATCATACTCGTTTTACAAATTGCCGTGCAAAAAAAAAAAATGGGAAGCCCGTGCGCGCATCGATGTTTACAATAAGCCCGGCACAAGAACGAGAAGCAATATCCCGAGGTAAACGTTAGCGTGAAAACGTTCGTACGAGTTGTGACCGGCGCTCTTGGGACACTTGCAATTGCCGGCTATGCACACCGTGTTGTTAACTATCAATGGAAACTCGGTGTCGTTGTTGCGCATTGCATTGCTCCTCGTGTACACGATCTCGGTGGGCAATCTGTTGCCGAAACTTTCGATTCTGTTTGCCGACAGTCTGAGTGAACTTTGGCCATCTGCGCAGCTGCCGTTCATCGTTATCTCGCCCGAGGCAACGAGATTCATGCTAACGTTGGAGAACACGCTGTTATCGACAAGCGCCGTAATACCCTCGATCGAGACGTGTCCGGGCTTTTGCAATTCGAATTGCGAATTTTTTATCTCGATTTTCGAGAAAAACGCAAAATTCAACGTGGTCTGAATGTTTCTTATTACGCAATCAACGATCTCGAGACTCTTGCCACGCTCGGAAAAGTTAATACCGATCATGCGCTCGATCGTTACGTTTTTCATTAAAAAATTCGTCACGTTTATGTTCGTGAATTGTTCCTCGAAATTGTCGATCCACGTGTCCTCGATCTGAAAATTTTCGATGCTCGAGAGACTCACGAAAGTGTCGTGGGTTATCAGCGGTATTTTTCGTATCCTCAACAGTTTGAACACACTTATTCGGCTCGACGTTATGAATGGCTGAAACTTCAAGCTGCGACTTATGTTCTGCACTACTATTTCTCGTATGTGCTTGGCTTCGGCGAAGCTGGAGAAGTGAAGATCGGCTGACACGCAGGACGTCAGGAAGACACTCCTAATTTTCGCGTAGTCCAAGTTATCCGGCAGTACGAATTCCTAGAAACGAAAAAAAAAATAGTTTGAAATTTATTGTTATTTACTTGTATTTAGCAAGACATTTATCTCGAAAATCGCATTTCATGGACCTACCTCGTTGCCGACGCAGCTGCACTTTATCCGATTCTCAGTTTGCATTTCGCATTGATCATTGATCCTCTGCGAGGCGCACAGCACCAGCAGCATTGGCGTTAATACAAAAATGTTCGTCATTGTATCCGATCGACCCAGTTCCCGGTGAAAAAGATAAATCTATCGACCCCTAGATTTCTTCCGATTTCTCAGTTCGACTCGGCGCGCCGTTTGTTCGACATCGCTCACGATACTTCCCGAAAAGCAATCCCTTTTTTCGCCGGCCGGTGAAAAACGTCCAATTCAGCCAGCGAGCGTGCCGGATGCGAAATCTCCTCGGTGATTAAACTTCGCCTACGTGCATCCCTCTTCGTACCTTAGCTTCTCGGCGGCAATTACACTTCGATGCCTTGATAAATATCTTCCCGAGTTTCTCTCGCCCGGTCCTTTCCGCGATCTTTTCGATAAAACTTTTAACGAAAGAATTTATTCCTTTTGGCGAGAAAGCGCGTTCCCAATATCTCTCTCCGATGGTCCACGCACACCGCACGACAAAGTACAAATGTTTTGAGACGCGAACGAACCGTTGAAACGTCGGCACAATATATCCATCGAAATTATGATTGACGCTTCTTTCGTGCCGCTTTTTATGGTGAGTGACGTTCGTACAGAAGTGCCTGCTGAATGTATCAAAGCTTCGAATCAGTGAGAGTCCCGCGGAGCACGAAATTACCGGAGCATAACGAGAGCCTGACTCACCGATACGCGCACACGCGTATGGGCATTTATTTGGGATCGGTATATCTCGCACAGGAATGGCTGAGCCAAGCCTGAAAGAATTGACCGGAACTGTGAACGACATTTTCATGCAGTGTTCCCGTTCGGTCGAAGCCATTGGTGCCCATCGTATCTGCTTAATCTTTCGCCGAGCGGACGCTCGTCCGCTTCACCTTTGTGCTCATCCTCGATAACTACTGTTCCATTCGTATTCAGCGCGAAAAGATACGTCGAAAAGTTTGGCACGGAATCGCCAAATTAAATTTTCCACAATTTGCATTCTTACGAGGACGAGGAAAAAAGAGTAAGGCTGTATTTTTAATTTTTAATGTTTTGTTTTTATTATTATTACGCAAATCGCGATACATGATGATTGCGACGCGCTTATCACTGTTCCAGTGCTCTATATCACGAGATTTTATTTAGACGCTTCATTATTTCGTCTTTGCAATCCCTTACATTTACACTAAACACAATCATCCATGATTCGTCATTCATTGCATTGTACAGTTTTTTAAAAATTCCCAGACTCTCATGTTTCTCTCATTCTTGGTTCAGCAACGAGCTGAATCTAACAATAATATAATTATTATTAACAAACTGGATAACAATCGACGCAACGATTGTAGCTTCAAGTTTTTCATTATTATTATTTGCGTGTGTAATTTCAGTCTTTAAATGCCATCGACGACGCGCGTTGTCGAGCTAGTTATTTGAATCAACCTCTCATCGACGTAATGGCATGTAATTCGTAACTGCGCAGTGCGCCGTTTTATTTTGAAACTTACACACCCACACACACATACATACATGTTTTTTTTCTTTTTAAAGTTTCTCACATTGGCACACTCTTTGGTCCCCAAATATACGTATCATATCTTATACTCATACTTAATGTCTAATTCATTTTTTTATAATTTCTTTTTGTTTGTTGTTTTATCATTGATGTATTATATTTTTTAAAAATTACGTTGACAATATCGTAGATTATTTACACGATCCCGATATAAAATGGCACTTTTCGAATATCTACTTCAAGTATGCCTATCACGGATTTATCCGAAAGTAGTCAAAATAATATCTACCTGTATTGCGAGAGTTACTCTACGCATACTCTATGTACATCACAGTTGTGTCGCTTCGAGCATCGCTGGTTTACCCTTTGATAATTTACCCTTTTTTGTGGAAAATTTGTCTGATGGCTTCTTTCCTCTCGACGGAAACCAGTGCGAGCGGTGTCTTTCCCTGACGATTCTGTATGTTCGTCAGTCCGCCGGCCCGTATCAGATTGACGCACACTTCGACTTGTCTTTCGATAGGTACGGCCTTCGATAAAGCAGCAGCCATGTGAACCGGTGTGTTGTTGTTGTAGTTGGCAATGTTAACAGCCTCGGTGCCGTTTTTGCTGAGCAGCGTCTGCGTAATCATAAATTATACTTATCACACGAGTCAATCACGCTGGTCATCCATATCTATATTCTGAATTAAAAATACAAAGTATAATCGCGACTCCCTCCCCTCCGCCCCACCGACATTCGAGCGCGATTTCTGCAGGCACTGTTGTGCCCGCCGTGTCGCGATGAGATAGAAATCGATTCGCGTAGTGAACAAAAAAAATGACATGTACCTTTACCATCGCGGGATCACAGCACAATGAAACCGCCATATGCAAAGCCGTGTCGCCGCACTTGGTCTCCTTGATTTTTACATCGGCACCGTTCTCTAACAACAACCGTGTTGTACCGACACAGTTGACCCCCGAGCCCGCCGGATCGTGAGATTCCACCGCCACGTGAAGAGGGGTTCGCCCTTGAATGTCAATTTTTGGTTGTTTTTTTTTTGCTTTGATCTTTACGCTGCTTTGACTATAATCCGTCCCATGCTACGTATTTGACCACATGCCAGTTTGGTTAAAACCAAGCGGAAAAAAATGATTAATGGAAAAATTAATCTTGATTCTGCGCAATGGTAAATAGCGGGCTCAACTCCTCGACGCTTGAATTTCGCCAAGGTCGAGTTCAAATCCGTCACCTCTGGGATCTTGATTGAATGCGAATGAGTAAACGAATGTCATGCGCGATTATAAAATTTTAATGCCTTCTCGTGATTCTTCAAATTTATAATGCCATTGATTGTTCTGCCACTTGTTGCGACGAGACGTTTAATCTCGAGGATGAAACTAGCAGATGCGAGTATCGTTAAATTTCAAGCTAAAGCCGGACAGGAAAAATTATAAAATGTGCCTACCGTCGTAATTGCGTTTGGATAAATTGAACACAGCGTTTCCCTGGACTGTCCTCAGCGACAAAAGCTCAGCCAATACTTCTCCATGCGATTCACCCTTCGCTGCGACAGCGTGGACCAAAGTGTCACCCTTGAAATATACAATGACATTTTAAAAACTGATTTTTTCCATTTTGGTTTTTTTTTAAATTTATTTAGAAACTCCCTTACCTTGGTGTGATAAAGTCTTTGGCTGATGTCGATACCCTTCTGCAGCAATACGGCGGACAGGTAGCCTGTTACATACGCCATTTGTGGACAATTCATAGCGGCGAGATACAGAGCGTCCTCGCATCGATTGTTGCTCATCGTTAACGCTCCGCTGATGCTGCCGAGTCTTTCGACGAGCGGGACTAGATAAGCCTTCTTTTTCTCGAGTTCCGAGGGATTGCCGACCAGGCACATCAACATCCTAAAAGAAAATCATAAATAGAATCGGTGATCGCTAAATCAAAGTAGCAGAAATCAAAAACCCTAGAATGGTTGGTGCGATGCAATTGCATTGTAATGTAAAAGTGGTTGTTTTCTTCCGGTAAAGGTACACAAAATGGAAAAAGGTAAATTCTATAGCAGACTCACGTGTCGCCATCTTCATCGCCAGCAGCCAATTCTTTGGTCGGTTTTTTCAACAGATTCTTCATAGCTTTTTCCACTTCTTTGGGATCCAATCCCGCTTTCAATCTCTCGCTGGCGGCCGTCCGCGGCACATTTAAGGACGGCCAGGGTGCGATGCTTCGGTCCGATGTTCTGTAATCGTTAATCGTGCATTGGTAATTGTGGACTATCGATTAGAACGTCGTTCAGCAATTTGCGGCACGTGTCGAAGCGTCGCCGAGTACCTTTTCGGACGATTTTGCCTGTAGGACGTCACGGTTTCCGGTATCTGGAAGTCGTTGAACGTGGATTTCGCCGCCGCGACTTCCTGTCCTCGCCAAGTATTGACAAACGCTGAATTGTTGCTGTCATTAATTTGCGTGAAATTATTGATCGCGGTGTTTGCCAGAACAATGCCGGGAGGCGCACCGGCGCACGGTGTATTCGTCATTACCGTCGCGGACTCGTTGCAATGAGAGGCGAAGAAAATTTCCATCGAATTTTCAAAATCCATGAGACTCTCGGTCGTGTTCAATGGATTCTCATTGTAAACGTTGCTCGGCATATCGTCGGTGTACGTGAGATTGTAAACGTCGTTCAGATCCGGATACACCAAATTGTTCTGGGCGTTGCTTATCAGAGTACCGGTGTTACCGAGCGGAGGAATATCAACATCGGAATAAATCTGATGACGATTATGCTGGTCGTTTCCATTGGCGGAACGCGCGCTTTCCTCAACGATCTTGGCTTTGCGAGGACCTTGCGACTCCGTCAACGGTTCGTCGAAGATACTCTCGTTATTGCCGCTGTGAACGTAGCTTTGATGGATCGCTGATGGGTGTTGGGTGTTGGGCGCGAGATCGTTGCTCCTGATCCTGCGCGAAGAAGCGACCTCAGTGCCGCGCCTCTCACCCAATCGTTCGGATTTCGGTACCACTTGCATCTCTTCCATATTCCTTCGCTTCTCGCACTGATCCTTTCTTATGACTTCCTCGACGAGCTGCAGCTCGTTGTTGTCGATGGCGTCGATGGTCTCGGCGCTGTTAACCACCGTTCCCGAGGACATGCAGCTCTGGCACCAGGTCGAAAAGCTCCCGAAGTCCAATCCCAATTGTTCCTCGACTTTCTGATCAACACCGCACTGGTAGTTCGAGGGACTCGGCGTATCGCCGTACGAATGGTTCGACGACTCCGACGAGGACAACGCCTGACCTCGGAAGTTTTGGATGTTGAGCTGAGAATCCACCGGGCTTCCGACTATATTGAGATGCAGAAAGGGCGATCCGGCGTTGGCACCTGAGCCCGGTGATTGGGCTCGACTGGAGGCACGACTGTGGGAGCGCGACGATAACACGTTGTAACTGCTCGCCGGGGAATCCGGCCAATTTTCCGAACTTGCGGCGCCAGGAGAGGGATTCTGGATACTCGCTGAGTCGGAGAGAGCCTGGGCTGCTTGGAAACCGCCACTTGCTAAGATTTCCAGGAGGGACGCCTCGCCGGGGTCGTTCAGCACGATCGACGGTATTGGGCCGTTGATCGACTGCTACGAACAAATTAAACGGGCGATGTCCTTAATACTCGGACTAATCGGGATATAATCTTCTCGATAGGAACGGTTTAGCGAGGCAACATTGCAAACGGTCAATGAACTACCAAAATGGATTGATAGATATACTTAAGATTTGTGATTCCCTTTAGCTGATTGACCTGGATTTCCAATTGATTGACCATAAACTATATTTAAAAAGAGATTATACTCACATCTTCACCGGAAGTATTGCTGTTCGATGTGCCGGTCTCTGTGTAGCTCGCATCGGGCGAGCCCCATCCGTTGTTGGAATTCAAATTTCCGTACGCCGGCTGTTCGGCTATGTCGAAGTAGCTTCTGTTGGACTGACCATAGTCCGATAGCTTGTCGAGGCAGGGGTTTATCTTCTCGCTGAACTGTTTGTTTCTCAGTATCCTTTCGGCAGTCGAATCGTAATCGGACGTGTACGACTGATTCTGTGAGGCGCTGTCGCTCGTGGCGGCCAGCCAATCGAGCGTGTAGTAAGGCTTGCTGTGACGAGACTGATGGTTGCCGGGTGGTCTCACAGGACCGCGTTCCACCAGATCGTCGTCGTCCTCATCCTCGTCGTTACCCACGTCATCGTCGTCGGTTCGTACGTCATCCCAGTACTCGTCGTCTTCCTTCTTCCCATCGCTTTCGTAATTTCCATTTAATTCGTTCTCTGTCAGTTCTTGGGCGATGTTCCTCTTCGCCTCGATTACCCCCTCGTTGTTCGCGTTTGATACATCGTCGATCGCCGCGTCGATTGTATTCTCGCTCCTCGACGACAAACGCTCCCGAATGTTCGTCTCCGAATTGAAGTTGCTTTGCGAAAACCTCAGACCAACGAGCTTGTCGATTATGTCATCGAACTTGTTCAGACGTACCGGCACGTCGTTGTAGCCGGTCTGGAACGAAGGAGACCTCTCCGCATCGGATACCCCGTCCAGACTCTGACTCGCCGAGCCGGACGACGATGTTTCCGAACTCGTTGATATTTTCCGCTTTGAGAAGCTCTGATCAAGTCGGAGAGTCAGATAACTCGCCCGCGTCTTGTCAACCGATGTATCGCGCTCGCGAATCTCTTCGCTCGAGTCCGACGACGGTGACGATCTCTCGTCCTGACAGGAGATACTCGATCCTCGACTCGACGACAAGTACTGAGTTTTCATTGTGTTGCTTCTCCTCGGTGAATTTGATTCCATCGAGTTGCTAAGACACGTGTAAGCAAGACATTTATTAAATCGCTACGCATATCAATGCTCTCCGGTTATCTCGTAGCGTATGCAAGACCGATACATTGTGATATACGTGCTTCCGAGATCAGCATTTTTTTCAAGCATTAGACGGTTATTGATGATCTTAGAAGGATCGAGCTATGCTCACCTGCTGGAAACGACTTCGTCGGATTCGTCGGACGCGCCGTTGATCTTCCAGACGTGCGGATCGCAAAACGCTTGGCGCATTCTGAAACAATCACAAATGACCGTTTACCGTGCTCGTTTTGCTAATCTAATGCTTATACAAAATTCCAGATAATTGTAAAAACGCGGTGCTATACAATGTCATGGACGGCATAAATATTTATCGCTTCTGCGTACTGTATTTTACACTCAACTTGGCTCACACTCGGAAAGCCACGTGGCTTTTCTATATACAATAAATAAATAAAAACCGACATTGGCCCGATTTTTTCCGAGACTGCAATTTTTTTATGTCCCGTAGCATAATTATGATGTCTGTTCACAATACAAATTTAGCGTACCACGTTTACGAGCGTTATAGAGAGTTGTGGATGAAACAGTTCGAATTCAATGTCTTCCACGTGTAAAGATCACTTCGCACGGCAAAAGGCTGAACGTTCTACACTCAGAAAAAATTTCCTCAAATCAATTAAATGTTTTTTTTTTTTTTTTTTACAGCCGCCATAACATATTTCTTTGGTAATACGAGGATATCATTTATCAAAATAAACACGAAAATGTGGAACCAATCGTAATTCGCTTGAATCAATATATCCAATTTTGTATCGATAAATTATCTCCTCATACGGAAGGAAAAACATTTTATTGATCTTGGCAATTATTTTTCAGTGTTAACACGCAAAAGAACTTACTCACTTTCAAATAGTTTAAAAATTTTTTTTCGAAATGTTTCAGTCCTATCTTATCCGTAAATTACATGCTACATAATTATGCAAGTGACATGTGCATAATTCGCCATAAGGCTCGGAGCTATTTTTATCCCGTCGATAACCGATAAATTTGCACGTTTCGGAATTCATTCATATTTTTAAGAAAATGGATGTGGCGATCTTTTTTTTGGGTGTACGCGTTGATTCATCCTACGAGTCAATGACTGGCCGATGCAGTTTACGTTGTGCGAATAATGACTTCATTCCGGCACCACGGGTAATCTTTGGGGAGGAAGTGGTCACAGGAAGAATGGTTTTCGGGGAGGAAGTGCGTGCGGCTACTCCGACAATCGCAATGATTCCCGGCGGCACGTGGCAAGATGCATAGTTTGATTTACGGATCAAGAGTTCCAGCGATTCTCGGCACAATGCACCGATCTTGCCATGAATACAGTGAATAATTGTCTAGTCGAATAGAATGATTTATTACCCCACGAGACCTGGAACAACGTCCTTTATTTGATATTAACGGTAGACAACCCGTCGAAAACACACCGGAGAAGTTTCAACAATGTGCGTTAAGTTTTGATTAAACAAATGAGAAAATAAACCTAATAATTCTTGTGGGAACAATGATTCATAATTCTAAAATCTTGGGTCATGGACTAAAAAAGTATTCTGTGTAAACAATGATACAAAAAAAATGGAATATGAAAAAATTAAGTTGTCGAAATTTTCGAGCGTTTAATTATTATTTATTAACTTTATGAAACGGAATTCCGTTTCGTCCGAGAAAAATTCAAACGTAAAAAAATGGACTGGGACGTTCAGTCGTCGAGATTCGCCAGAAATAAACGAAAATAAACTTCAACCAGTACATTCGTTCATAGAACGTTATGCCGCGAACGAATTATCTTTATCACGAAGCTTCCAATCAGCCGTTCGATACCGCATAGAGTTCACGGCGAATTGTACGATAAATATGTCAGGATCATCGGGTGCTGCAATCGTTCAGAATTCGGAATAAACGATATTGCAACTAACCGCAGATTGTAGCATTTTTTTTACACGCTAGATGCAACAACTAAATGATCTCGAAACGAGATATTATTAACGGAAGCGGAAAAAAAGCAACCGCTTCGTCACGACTTTCTTTCTTATTCTTTCACTACCCGATTGTTTAACAATGCACGCGTATTGCAAACATGGATTAGGGTTGCGCGATACGCTATCGGAAAAATAATAATATGTCGTCGCGAGTGTAAAACGTTCTGTGCGGTTTTGATGATACACAGAAGAGCATCGCCGTCCGAAGGTTGACTAATAAATTTCGGAACTCTCGTTTGATAGCGGGTTATTGACTGAGAAAACTCGCCGACGATAATAAAAGTAACACTTAATCAATATCTATTTTTGTTATTCGTTTTGCTCGCGTCTCGCAATATTTCGTGTTTATTTGTTCTCTTTTATTATTTTTATTGTGAGAATATTTTTAACGCCAGTTAAGAGAAATAACAAGAAGCGACGTTGACGTAGTCTAAATTGAGCCGAGACCTTTCGATTTTTTTCATTTTTTTTTAAATATCAAATTTCGTACGCACATAAGTGTCGATTCTCGTTTCAGCGGGAATAAAATGGCTGTAACCTTACGGAATCAGCCACCGATCCAGCGAGTCGTCCGACAACTTTCACAAGCATCGGCTACCTTTATCATAACATATTTATTTTATATCCTAGCAGAGATATAAAAAAATAGCGATATAATTTTTTTTTTGTATTCATCTCGTCCGCTCGACACACATGACTTCTACCCGAGCGCGTTCAGACGATTCACGTTCGAGAGCGGTGGTTGAAAATATATAAATTTTTAACATTTTACTCACCTCGCTTAATGTTAATTTTATTATCGTGTAACCGCGAGGCCGACGCGCCAACGTCACAAGATTATTTCAAGTGGTTGCCGTCGATTTCCATGTACGCGATCCTTGTTTCAAATTTGTTTCTTTTTATCTTCGATCGTATAAATCCTTCACCAATTATTCAAACGTCTCCGTTGAGTCTTTCAACGACAACTCACGGTCGCGTTGTTTTCAAACGACTTTCACAAAAATCTTCTTTTTTTTACAACACTGCACGAGTGCGCTTCGGACAGCGAGGATGCTGTTGACGAGACGCCTAGTGTACAAACACTGAGCGGAGAGTTCAGCGATATCTATGCGTCCTCGCGTGCCGCGGAATTCTCCCTTCACTCACCGCCGTTCTTATCTTCGAAGCTTTGAAAAAAATCACGGTCCCGCATTGCCCCGTTAGGTCTGGCAGAATAATATATGCGGATATTGGAATCCGTCAGTCGGCGAGCGCGTGACGCGTTCGAATCGACTTCTGTTGCCAGAGTCAGCCGCAAAATCGGTCGAAGCGGTGATTGCGTCCTTCGAACGGCTATCGATGGATCGCAGCGTCCACTTTCGATCTCAGCGGTAAACAATTTCTCCGATCGGCACAAAATATGTTAGGGACATCCGTGCTTCACGAACTCCACACGACGATTTCGAATTACGTGTAACTCGAGTGTCCTCGATTCGAAAACATCGCGCGAAGGTTTACCCGTTTAATATCTTCACTCCCAGTCGCTCACCAACGTGCGCGCGCACTCGCTACTTTATGTTTATTTTTGCACGTTTTCGTACGGCACCGTTATCTCTGCCGAGCGATCATGATAATATGAGACATACAGTCCAAAGAACGAATTTACAAGTAAACTCGAAAGAATTCTTTTTTCTTTTCTTTTTGAGTTACGTATTGAAGACACACAGGTGTACGCTATAAAATCGAGTCGGTATGCGCAGATGAACAAACGTGCGAGGACTATCGCGGCCAGGAGGCGGAGAACCTGCCTCGCTCGAAGCCGGTTAGGTAAACTAAAGCCAGTTGGAAAAGTTGAAGTGTTCATACGACTGAGAGCGCGACGGGAGACGTCGTCGAGGCCTTTATCCAGCCCAGCGCATGCGTTCGTCTCATCGTCGTGACGTCAAAGAAACGCGTTATCCACCTCCACCATGACCGCGAGCACGCGAACACTTTGCGTGCTGTATTATCAACAAGGCTCAGTTTCTCAGCTTTTGGTATACGCGCACGCAATCGTAATATATAAATCTTAAGATAGCGTAATATTTCATTCGCTCCATCAAATTTGTGTTTTCTTTATTTTATTTTATGACATTTCGTTTAGCGGGCAATGAGAAAATATGTTGGAGGGAAAACGGTGGGAGTTGGTATTCATTGCTGCACTTATCCACTTATGCGCCAGAGGCCGCGATAGCGGTAAGGTCAGTAAGCATCGGACGAAGACGCTTTATATCGTTGGGGTTTTCGTCAGCTCTCGTTACAGTATCCGAGAAAATTTATATGAATTTAGGATTCTTTAATTTAAATGATTTTTTTTTACGAAACGCGTCATATGCATATAGCAATAGCGGCTACACGAGTAATTGTGTAAATTTTTGTCGTGAGCATTGTACAATTTAACATAAGACATCCGATTTGTTTAAATGTACACGCTATAATTTTAAATGTTATCAACATGTGTCTAAGTTTAGAGGACACACGCAAATTTCTTCGTAGGACGCCAACGTACGTCTAAGATTTTCTTTTTCCATACACCCAGCGTTACCTTTTGAAGTAAAATATATAACTGTCGTTATCTTTTTCACTGTTTTTGGAACTGGTAGAATGTAAAGTTATGCAGCATAGGCCTTGCTTTTAGCCAGAACCGATTTATCAGAGAGTTTGCATTTCTCTTATCGGCCTTCTTGTCCATTGTACAAAAATGCACCAGTCTAGTATAGTAGATACATGTGTAACGCTCTGCCATTTATTATATGCTGAATATATATGTATACATATATTCACATTTAATATAATTTGTTCTTTTGCAAAAGATCTTTTGCTTCGAGATTTGCCGCAGACCTCTTCCTCTTTACTTCAATATCGTTTCCGCTCGTTTTCTGTGCACAATTTTCTCGAGCCGCAATGCGCAACACTCGAGTCACATGATTATTCACGATTGTGGTTTATATACTCTTCGCCTAGATGGTATCATGTCTGTCGATTATCGAGACTATTGCAGATGATTATTTTCCAGACAGAAATAATCTATCTTACCGATGCGGTTAATTATTCGCATCTATCACATGTGGCTCCCATAAGTTGTCATTGAAACACAAACGACTTTTTCGTATGCATTATTGAAAGAAAAAGGCCTTGAAATGACCTGTATAAATGTTGAAGCTCGTTTACTTTAATTTAATTTTTTTAATTTGTTCAGTAAAAAAAAAGAAACGGTGTCCGCACGGTTGTTGATAAACAGTACGCAGCTCGGTTACACACAACAACAAATCATCACGCTCATCATCATCATTGTGGTCATTAAAATGATTGAGTCTTTGTGAAATCGTGTCGCTGCGTACATTGCGCACATCTCTCGTGAATCATACAAGTTTTTTTTTAAACAAGGTTTCCACGAGTTCTCAAGTCATACGAGTACAAAATTGCAGTCATAATATTTCAACGGGAAAGTGTTTTTAAAAGAGGTATTTAATACAGATGTAAAGAAACACTAATGGGGTCAAATTTTTTTTGAAATGTTTTAATTAATTTATATGCTAATGGATATCCGCAAATTGCATGCACTAACATCGTGGAGTATCTAACAACGAAGAGTTAATCAGGCATCGCTAATGAAAACCAATCCTACAACTGTTCCGTAGAATTCTTGTAATATTCATTTTCCTATTTGAGTTTCTCATTTGACCAGTCTACGTGACTCAAGACAGACCGACTCAATGCAATGCTTGAGTTCTTCTCAATCTCGCGAATCCAGACCGCCAGGCCGTGAACGATGACATCATTGCACAGGAAGTCAACCACTATATCTTTCGTAGCATCTAAGAGAAGATTTTATTTATAAATTATAAATTTACAATTCTGGCATTATTTATTTTTTTCTCCGTTGCGTAATGTTTTAGCGGTTTTTGTTGCGTTATTGACGTCAAAGCATTTTTTATTCTCGGAAATCCAGGTATTGTAAGAGATTCTGTATTATAGAGAAGTTCGAAGACTCGATGATGTTAATCGTAGATGTGCGTCTTTGACAATACGCGTCAGAGTTTCATCGCGATATCGTACAGTATGCTGCATGGGACAACCTTGTTTATCCGTGAGAAGCTGAATAACCGGTCGTGAAAAATCATTCTAAATATAAATCCGTATACGTGGTCAGTAATTAATTTTTTTATCGCTTCCCGAGCTGGTACCCCTTTTAGATTTTTCTGCACGAAAGCTTGAATATTGTTTCGATTTACTACAGCATTATATCTATCACAGAGGATATTCATCAGTCACGTTCTTTTTTTGTTCACTCCTCAACTGCGGATTGAATTGAGATTTAATAACACGTTTTCCTCAACTCGGAAGTGCGATGATAATGAACATACCTATTATATACCGGGCACCTATCTCCTCGGGTATTATATAAGAGCTCGTTTCGCGACCTTGAATTATTTCTAAGTACGTAATCCCGCTCGTATCAAATCAATAAAAAAATCTTACCCACTACGCATCAAAGTATTTTCGATAAAAAAATTTCAAGCTGTTCGTTAAAAATCTCTACAGTCGCAGTTACGCCGTCGAAATACGAAATGTAAAAAAACAATTGGTTGCATCAGCAAGAATTTTGTTAGCGTAACTAATTTATCTCCCCGATACCGCGGACAACAAAGTATCTTGCTGCGACAGCGAAAAAACTCGCTACGGCAGCAAAAAAAAATTGCTGCGCTAGCGACGCAGTTTGCTGCGACGGCAAGAAGTATGCTGCAACAACAGAAATGTTCCTGCTGCCGCAGCAAAATGGTTTCCCGTCCCCATATTAAGCAGACGAATAAGTGATGATAAGAAAATTCTAACCACTCAACCAAATTTATATTCTCCTTGCGGTTGTTTCTTTGACAAAAATGATAGAATATTAATAAGTTACCCGCTCTCTTCGTCACTTACCGATCTGATTCGATGAGGAAATGACTATTGTTCAGTCTGTTGCAGCCCTTCGATGATTTCCCTCGAGTATTGCCAAAACTATTGTTGACCGAAGTTCGACGACTGAGAAGTGCCAGCAGATGAACCGCGAATTATTGTCTAATGAAGAGTCTCGTCCCGATCGATCTTGACTCTGTGGTTAATGAAGTGGTAATCGATATAATTCTCGGTGGATTATTGCTCCTTCCCTTATATACCCTCGCCTCCGCCAGCACTCCCCTGCCGGTACCTCAAGTATGTTGTATAGATAATCGTGCAACATAGTATGATGCCATCGATCGCGAATCAAGAGGTCTCTTCGGTTATTGGACTTTCAGCCATAGCCTTGACACCTTGCTCCCGAATCGGCTCGACCTATTACATCTAGTCAACTGATAAAACCAGCTTTCACACGTTCGGCAAGTGACAGTCCTCTCCATCGGTTATTTCTATCTACTTGCTATGCGCTTTTGCGTCTAAACATCCGTCAGCACGAATTATTCATGACTCCGGGAAACTTATTTGTCACAGCAGACAAAAAAAAGTCACCAACGTAATCGCGACTCGTGTCCTTTTCGTGACATTCGTTGTCGGCGTGAAGCTGTTGTGAAATTGGAGTGGTAAAAATTCTAACGATTCGTACAGAAATTTTAGAATCTCGCAGAATAATTGTAATTCAAGTCGTCATTTTTTTTAAATTGAGACACTTCTTCTCTGTTGCATTGCTATATAATATTGCAATTAATCTTCTCACTTTAGAGTCATATTTCAATATGGATTACATTACAATTTCTCAACGACACGCCTGGTGCATCATGACTATAAAGGCAAACACGATACGACACAAAAACGATAAAGGAACGTGCAGCAGAGAAGCAGAGAAAATTATAAGATCGACCGCGTGATCGTAAAAGCAATTTCTCAATATCGAAGCCACGGGATTGGTTCATCTTTTTTTTTCTCAGGCTGTACCGACAGGAGCGATGAACGAGGGAATCTTGCAAACATATATGTACACTTATCGGTTTACGAAGATAAACAAGATTTACCTTCTCTTCTTGTTGCTTTTTTTTTCCTTTAAAGAAGAGTCTGGCAAGAGTTACAAAAAAAGTCTGTATTTCGTTACAATTTACAATTTATTACAATTTATATTATATTATTACAATTTTCTTGAATTAAGGACACCTGATTTAGATAGCGATGCAAAATATCATCTGCATGCATTCCGAACTTCTTATATTTTTCGACGATGTTGAAAATTTTTGTTCAAGACTACATTACGTCCAGTAAAAATCGGAAGTGCCATTTCATCGCATCTTACAATCGCTCAGTATACAGAAATACAAACACTGCGCAACAGTCGTTATTAATCGACTGTTGCGGCGTCGTTGAAGATAAAAAGTAAGTGATTGGAAATTTTGCTGATAACGCCGAATTTGATGATTAACCAAACGGTGACGATTCCCAGCCAGACCTTTACTGCTGCGTCGATCCACCACATCCTGCAAATGAGTGCACCATTATTTAAAAAAAATGTTAACGACCTTTCAATGCACGGAACATTATTCACATCAACGTAAGCTTTCGATACATCGACTGTGCAGTAGATGTTTATGATGGTGAAAAAAAACTTCTATTTACATTTAAATGTTGAACTTTGTAAAAAGGTACACAAATAACTTATAGAATAATTGTCGAACAATTGGATGTAAACGATGTTCGCACATTGCTTCCTCATAGTTATCCCTTCCCTTTGCTCGCGAAACCTCCGTATGCGAAAACTTTTTACCGAAAAGTATTAAAAAGAAGCATATGAAAGTTTATTGATAAATTTTGGTGTCTTCACAGGCGGATGCTCTGCAAACGATGTAAAATAATGCGGAAGCAATGCGCAAATTTAGATATCTCGGATATCTTGTCAATTTTCTTTTCTTTCTTTCTTCTTTGAACAGTTTTTATTGCGAATTGATTCCCCAATCGGTAATGATATCGCGTACGAGGAGATAATGGTATGCCTGGCGAATCTTCCACGTGTCTACACAGAAGTATCAATCTTAGCTCGAAGGAAGTTCATGTTTTTCCCGAGGTATTTTAGCATCGAATAACGATTTGCGCTCGTTAATGTGGGTAACCAAACGCAAACGCAGACAGAATGCAAACCGAGTGCAGATAATGATGTTATACCATATGTAAATACGTGATATTGAAGCGCCAGTTTTTGCTAGGCTAAGCTAATATTGATAGTGACGAGACGCCCAGGCGCGGGGGAGGGGGGGGGGGGGGTTGGTATCACATCTGGGGAATCCCGTACGAGTTTATCGTCTCAGGACGTGCTAGTCCGTTTAAAAAACAATGCACTTGATGCAAATTTTTATTTTCTCGTCAGCTCCATTTCATTTCTGGTTTTACCAGTTCAAGCGAAAAAGTGTTGGCCCCGCCGCGGCATTGACCGCATCTCGATCTCGCGACTCTCTTTTGCCGATACTCCTTTTTACAGCGAGATTTCAGGGACAACAAGCTTCGTCCCACACGGCTCGATTCTTGGTCTGCATATAAGCACTAATTGACCAGAACCCTCCTTATAAGATGCGAGCAACTCGGTAAAAATCGTACACACAACAACGTCCACGCCCACGCTTGTACTTATCATCTCCAGGAGCATCAGCGCCTCTGGCGCGCCTCCAGAATGTTTCGAAAAATGTAAACACCGAAATAATATTTTTTTCGCATCTGACGTGGATCGTCATGACAAATATTTAGTTAAGAGTAAAATGCTTGAAAGATTCGTGATCGGCGGTGAAAAATATCCTCGATTACGTGCCTTAGAGCGCGCAGCCAAAAAAGGTTCTACGTTGGTAAGTCCCGAAAAAAATCTCCTTGATTATGGCGCGTTTACAATACCTGGCGACGAATAAGGTGACAACAATAGTCTCCGATATTTCGCGAATTTTTTTCCCAAAAAACTTTTTTTTAAACACTCAACGAAAAGTCTCGTGACGGTTACGAGAAATTTCTCCATGCAGTTCCGATAATCGTTTCATAGGTATGATTATTCGCGACTTAGGAAGGAGACTATCGGAGAAGATATGGAAAGAGAGAAACATTGAAGAGCACATTATAGGACCGATCTGGTACGAGGCAAAAAAATGGAGTCTTAATAATGCATAATCATCATCATATAAAATATTCGTGTCCAGGCCTCCTGTCTGCATCCAAATGCCGGTCACGTGACCGAGTTGACTTCCTCCTCGACTCCAGGAAGATTGATACCGGTTTTTCCGGGAAGCCGGAGTTTCCGAAGAGTTTATCAGTGCGGTTCGTGACAGGGCGTAGGTCGCGTCGCGGCGCGCGGAGATGGCGATTCATTTTGTAATAATAAAACCCAGCGCGCTCTCGGTCTCGTCGGACGGAGAGGCTTGGCTGCATACAGAGCTGTACGCACTGCCGATGCAACACAGTTGCGAATACTTATCGACGACCCGATAAGTTGCGAGATACGACCCGCGACGACTTTCAAGGAATCGAAATAGCATAGTCACAGACCTGCTGCGTTGCGACGATTGTTCAAATCATAGGGTTTTTGTGAGCAAACGATTCGTAAATTATACACCGCCCGATCTCCCACTCAGAGATCCTCGGACAGTTCCCAGTCAAATGATTCCGAGAAAGTTTCTTCGCGATGCTAATTATCCCATCAATAATCAACCCGCGCACCTTGCCGCGCGGTGCAGCCTCGCGACGTACTGAGAAAACCATTGGAACTTCCTCTTGGCGTCTGTGAGACGCCAGACTAGCTGTTTTTCTTTTTCTTTCTGGAAATAATTAATTGTTTCGAAAATTATGTTTTATGCATGGAAAAGTATTGAAAAAAAAAATCGAATAAAATTTAACAACCCACTTGGCGTGGCAGACAAGTAATAATTAACTGACCGATGAATACATCGTATTGACGAGATTCTGGCGATGCGTTACTACTGTGCATGAAAGGGTACACCCAGAAAAATAATTTATTTGACGGCCACCGTTTAGTTATTTAATTCAAATAAATATTTATTTTAATCAAATAAATATTTTTCTTAAACCAAATAAACGGTGGCCGTCAAATAAATTATTTTTCTGGGTGTACGTCCGGTCGTTAACGTTGACATTAATTTATCCTTTATCGATCAATAATTTATGCACCAATACCCAAGTTAAAAAATGTTTTATCAATCGACAAAATTGATTGCCAAAGCATTGATTAATTTATTAACTGCGTAAGCGTTCTTTGCATTCTGTCTAAGTTTCGAGTGAGGGACCGAAGTCTGGCACGATGCAACTGCAGGTCATCCGAAGGAGTAAAAATTAATGAAATAATTTTTCCTCGAGGTTTGGAAAATCAGAAGTTCCATGACGCTCGACTTTTTCTCGCGGGAATCGATTTTTTTAAATACCGCGAAACGATCTCGTCGACTCGAACTGCATTGGAAAGGTGTAACGCCTACACGGCTAAAGTAGGTGATTGGAGTCGTTCAGCGGAGAGACGCATGTACGTGCAATCAACCATAGCGGACCAGTGGCTCAATGGGTCTGGGAATCCCGGAGTGGCGAGGCCGATGAGAGATGAATCATCACTCGCGGTGTGATGTGAGAGTAAACTAGATTCATTGTACGGCCGAGCGCGATCAATTTACATGCGTTGGATCGAGTTCCGGCGCTAGGGACATACCCTGATTCTGCACTTCTGGTTTTCATCGAAATCTATTCATCCAAAAGTACACCATGTGTCAACGGATCGTTCCCGCGCCATGAGCCGACGTTGAAGGCCCGTAGCGAATGTATAAATTGTTCAATTTTTCCAATGTATTGGGAATTTTCGATTTTTTTGCAACTTTGCATTTATTGGAATAGCTGCATCATCATTGCTGCGATTGGAAACGAGCAAGTACTTTCTCGTTACATTGCTACCTAATTTCCTGTTCCGATTATCTAATTTGCCAACGCTGAAGTCCCGTAGCGAATGTATGAATTGTTCAATTTTTCCAATGTATTGGGAATTAGACGAGCAAGTACTTTCTCGTTACATTGCTACCTAATTTCCTGTTCCGATTATCTAATTTGCCGACGCTGAAGTCCCGTAGCGAATGTATAAATTGTTCAATTTTCCAATGTATTGGGAATTTTTGATTTTTTGCAACTTTGCATTTATTAGAATAGCTGCATCATCATTGCTGCGACTGGAGACGAGCAAGTACTTTCTCGTTACATTGTTAACTAATTTCCTATTCCGATTATCTGATTTACCGACAAGTCTGCTGTTCGCTCCGATCTCTGCTGTTTACGCGCTTGGCGTTATCACGTCAAAATCTTCGATCGCTTATCCTTTCCGGCATCCGTGTCCTTTGGCACGAAGAATTATGGATCGCGTGCGAGCGAGACGTAGCGAGCAATAACCCCGGTGCCGTGCGTACAGGCATTATGTTCGCGACCTAGTTTTATGTTGACGACATCGCGACGATCGATCAAACACTAAGGGGTAGCAGATAAACCTGGGACACAGAATCGCTGTCACATTGTTGCCTTCCTGGCATGGTTTAGTCACCACCAGTTACTTCGCCTATCGATACCACCCACGTTTTCTTCCGGTGCTTTAACTTCTCGTCATTGCGTTTCGCGATTCTTTTTTTAGTGATCGCGTGGATCCTTCCCAACGATAAAAGTAAGTAACGAATCCAACGACACAATAATAGATCTTGTCGATGTCTCGAGATCCTCGTAATCCCCATCCGCGCTGCGTTCGCTCGGTCACGTAGACAATAAAAAAAAATATCAAGATTCAAGTTGATGACTCTCGTGCGACTTTACAGTAGTTACCTAATTACGCTCCAAGGCACGATCCGCGACGGCCTCGATGCTGCTTTGTTTTACGGAATTTATAGAAAATCAAAAAATCAACTCACATGTTGAAATGTCGTTTCGACGCGGCCAGATTATTCATGTCCTCCCGAAGCAGATATTTTTTCGCTCCGATCAGACAGTTTCTGCGAATAAAATGCGAATGAGGTTCATCGTTTTTCTCCCAGTCTTATATTTTTGTTTCGATCTTCCTGTGACACTCACTTGAAATAGTCGTAAATATCGGTATCCGCGTAAGCGTAGCCGAAATTTTCCGCATCCTCCGGCAAGAGGTCGGTGAGAAGGCTCAGCAATCCCGCGTTTTTGAATACCCATTCGTTGATCAGAAAATATTCCAGTGCGCTGTTGGCGGTGTAAACTTTTCTCTGAAGCTTGACGAGCCTGCGGAGTTCGTCAAACGAACGTATGTTTCGATAGGACTGGTGCGTAGTTTCAGTTAAATCAAGAGAAAGTCGTTACATGGGTTTTCGGCCGGTGAGTTTGAATATTCCATCGATCACCAAAGCTGGCATCAGGTGCAGTAACAGCATGAGAACGTAATAGACAGATTTCATGTCAGTTTTCATCGTGGACGGCTTCCACAGGCAGCCGTCCAGTGGAATTTGTTCGTTGACGTTAAGCGCCATGGTGATGAGTTCTTGAAGAGATATGTTCTTGATGTCCGCGGCGGAACAGTTGTAAACGTGGACCGAAGGATCTTTCGTTATTCTGCGTTAAAGGAAAACAATGGCTAATTAACAAATGAAAAACAATCGAGCAATACATTGTTGTAAGAGATTTAAATTAGTTTAACCGATGCGTCCAACCGGCGACGATGAGTTCGAAGAAAATTTTAATGAAGGAAATGAATTTTTCCTATGCGTATGCGAATCGATATGACAAAAAATTGGAAGGTATCCTCCGTTACGTGTTACGCACTCACTATTCGCTGGTATAGACCTAACACCACTATTCTGCAAATTTTGAAAAATAAAAACCAAAATCGTACGTTGTTAGTCCTCGTTTCCAGCAGGCAGTTAACATAGCTTTGATCGCGATGTCGACTGGTATGTAATCGGATTTCGTTTTAGAATCAGCGTAGAGTACTCGCAGTACACCCTTTCCGCCTCCTACCATCATTCCTACGGGACCATTGAAGTTGTCCAACCATCCTTTCATCGGGTCGCATATGGTCGATATCACTGTCACAAAAAACATATTAATAAAAGTTAAATTATTTAATTTTTTTTTGGCTCGGATTACTCAGCTCTGTTAATTCGGCGTATAAATAAACTTACCTATGGACGGTCTGAAAACTACCGCGGGAATGACTTCGGAGTAGTCGCTGACTACTTGCTCCGCGAGCCTCTTCGTAAATGTATACGTATTTGGAAAATTTTTCATATATCTGAGGATTTTTCTCGAGATTATCGCATGCAAATAATCTCGCGTGCGAGATTATCACACGCGATGTTAATGAACGTAAAAACGTGTAATCGGCATTATAATTATACATGTTATATGCATGAATGATTATCCCCAATTAAACGAAGAAAGAACCTCGTCGGAGGCTCGGAGCTGGAAGTAATGATTGGCTTACTTAGCTGTGAAAGTTTCCAAAATCCGTTCGTCGACATTTTCGGCAATTTTAATCGTTCTCTTCCAGTCAACCTCGCACGGATACATCTTTTCCTCGACTTCTGGCTTGTCGGCTTGGCTATACGTCGTGCTAACATGCAATAAAACCTGGGAAATACCGTACTCCATTACGTGTCACGTAGTTTCCATTAAATCGCTCATAACTCGATTTAACATGCGTCTGCATATTCGACGTGAATAATGCTCGATTCGACCGTGAATCGGATCGCACAGAAATTTATCGCATACCCCGATCAGCCCCCCCCCCCTCCCCCGAACCCATGTTAAGAAATCAAAATGTTATTTCCATCCTTCAAAAAATTAAAAAATTTCGGATTTGTTTATACCAGAGCTGGGCAAATACCCTCAGTACGTGAATTATTTATTGAATTAGCAACACTGTAAAAAAAATTGTAAATTTAATGTACCGGACTGGAAGTTTTTATGCAAAAACTGGTGCATTAAATTCAATGTACAATTATGATGAAAAATTAATGTACTTTTTCATTGAAATTAAAGTAAATGATAAAAAGTAAAGTACTTTCATAGTAAAATTAAAGAAAATTATTAAAAATAAAGTATTTCGAATGTTTTTAAGACACTGAACATTAATTTTTCACGACAATTGTTCATTAAATTTAATATACCAGTTTTTGCATAAAAACTTCCAGTTCGCTACATTAAATTTCATACAATTTTTTTTTTTACAGTGAAGTACTTCAAGTACCAGGCACTTGACCGGGTAGTTCCTGAGTACTTAATAGCTCGGGTTCTGAGTACTGGCCACTGACTTAGTACTTCAATACCTACTTCAAATACTTAGTGTATTTGCCCAGCTCTCGTTTATACGACTGTTTGTTTTACTCTCTACAGAGTCAAAAGACTCCTGATCGTCTCGCTTATTCGTTCGTTGGTTAATCATCGATTGTGTACTGGCACGCGACAGTCAGCAATTATATTTCATCGCGGAAGGGGATTCCCGCCTTTCCTTAATGCCACGACCTACGTCACTAGAAACACGGCTTTATGCCTCCGATTGTTTTTCTTTTTCTTTTTTTTTATGGAATTTTCTTCTTTTCTATCGTAAGTCTTCGTCAACAACGTACCACTAGCTGCTTCATTTGCGTTGCAAGATTGCAAACGTCTCTGGTCGATCTTGTGTTCATGAAGACCGCCGCCTTGAGACTGTCGTCGAATCTGACGCTGGCTGCAACGTGCAATACCACGGACACCCTCGAGATGAGAACGTTCCGTTCTACCGGAGGTAGTCCAAGACCTTCCTCGGAAGTATCACCCAAAACCGGAATCAGTTTGTCGAAGGCTTCGGGACGTTCTTCTCGGAGTTTGTCGAATAGCTGGAAAACGGACGGTAAATTTAATCGGCAGCTCGATAATTCGATTTCCGGTTTAACAGTCTTTTTAAGGTAGTTCTTGCGAATAGTGTATTGAATTCACATAAGTTTCAGAAAAATGGCAGGGAATTGCAATCAATTATCGATGGTATAAAATTCTGAAAAAATCAAGCATATCAAGGGTGCTGAAAAAATTAAATTAGCATAATAATAATTCCAAAACGGTGTTAACAAATTGTTGATAAATAAAATTGTTCAATAAATCTTTCGGAAACCTAAATTTAAAAAATGAAAACACTTCTGTTATTTTGCGGAATACGTATGCATTTTTTTCAGACTTTTAAATTCACTTTGAATTTTGTGACTTTTTACACATTTTTGCCATATAAAAAAGAAAAATTGAAAGTGAATTTAAAAATACAAAAAAATACGTGCGGATTCAGAAAAGTGAACAAATCATTTTCATAAAAAAAAGTTATATTTCCGAGACATTCGTTGAACAATTTTATTTTTCATCAATTTGTTAATAACATTTTGGAATTAAAATTATGCAAAATGAATCTTTCCGACACCTTTAATATGATTGATTTTTTGCTGACTTTTAAACCATCCATAAAGCGTTGGGAATTCCCTCTCACTTCTCTGAAACTCATGCGAAGTAAACACTATTCGCAAGGACTACCTCAAGCAATCGAGATCTCGAGACTCACCGGTAACGTCAACATCTTGCGAAGTCTGTCGTCGATGTTCATACCTTTCTTCGGTCGGAGTAGCATAAATATTTCTCGTACGTCCGGGCATGATCTCAACAATTTTTCGATTAATACTTTTCCCATGAAACCCGTGCAACCAGTTATGAAGATACTTCGTCCCGCGTAGAACTCGGGTATCGTGATCGCCGTGTCCATTGTTAAAGTCATCTGTGGATGGGAGAAAGATTGTTTAATGGGTGTATATACTGCATCGGTAATTGCGTTGCTTTATTCATGAAGATTAAACTACTCGGGAGAGCTTCGAAAAAATGGCGTTTATCTCGTTAATGGTCACGTTAATCGTAGACTAGCCGCGCCACTTCTTTTTTTTTTTCTTTACTTTTCATGATTAATTCATCTCTGAACACGCCGGCATATCGATCGTACAGTTTTACTGCTAATGCATTTACAATCTCTATTTGTCGCTCTGTTCGACGGCAAAACGCACTTCGTTGCTGCTAAGTTAAATGGTGCTCTAAACAGAGAACGCGACCGCGGGTTTTACATCACCCCTTGTAAAATCTACCACTGCACTTAATTTCAATTTGGAGGCTCAATTTCGATAATCTGTTTGTCAAATCCACGTAGGGTAAAAGTGGTGAATATGGCCCAACACGTAAATCAAAGGTATATGGACCGGGCCATATTTCCCACATTTACCCTATCTTTTTTACTGTCTATAAGCAATATCACACATGAGTATAGCCGGAAGAGGCTAAATTGAATCATTGTTTTTTTTTTAGTTTCGGGCAAGTTGGTCGAACATGTTTTTTTTTTGCACTGGAGCAATGCTTTTTTACTTCACCGAAGTTTCACGAACAATGAAGCAATACACGAACATTATCAAGCATAGTTATTATTCTTCTCTTTTTTTTTGTAACCGAACACACTTTTTTATTTTCATTGCATAGAGTACTTCGAGTGATTGAAAATTCCTTTGATGTTTTGCGTCTTTAATGCGCAGTTTCTTTATAATTCGAGAATTTATTAAAAGCATCCAGATTGCAATTTTTTTTTTCATGTTTCTCTCGTACTTACAATTGTATCAATCTCCAATACTCCTGTAACTGGAACACTGAGTCACAGTTTCACATCCAACGCCGAAAACTAAAACGCGAATGAACCGAACGAGCCGTGTATCTTTGTTGTTGCGCCGGCAGGAAGTGATGCGTAACTTCGCATTATTTAAATAGGTTTTAGCTCTCCGCTCGGGGTCAGGCTGTCAAGCTTCTCAATATGCGTTTCGCAAACAATTTCCATTCTGTTTCAACGTTTTAAGGCCTGCGCAGGGCCCATTGAGCATTGTGAGTTTCAGTGAATATATATATATATATATATATATATATTTTTTTTTTTTTTGTAGCGATGACCGTTTTGGTAAATAATTAAATTTTAAAGTCTAATCCTCACCTATCGAACCGGTCAAGGAATTGTGAAATGGTTGAGCAAATTTTATTTTTATTTTTTATTGTCGTCTTTTTCCACGAACACAAAGTTTTTTGTATGGTCATTTAAAGATAAATAAATAAATAATTTTTTTTTGTATTTCTAATGTTTCCCGCTTCCGTCTTCAGTGTTCGATTACTGACCGAATGTCTTTTTTCTTATCCCGTTGCAGTGACAGCAAACGAGAATCCCTGGAACGTCCGACATCGGCTTACCTTTGAACGAACGACGGCAGCAGACCCGATCGCATGGTACTTATCAATTATATCCCAATGTGCTATATTCTAATCTGCGTTACTCTATTCTTTAAGTCCCCAGAAAGCCACTTAGTTCTATATAAACAGTTAATGTACTAAAAAAAAGGTCGTGCATAGGTTATACACTGGAGTTAAACAGGACAGTAGAAATAAGATTCTGGTGATGATTTTGTATAACGAGTGTGTGGATTTTTCATATAACTATTGTATTTATTTCACATTTAATCTAAACGGTGCGTGATATTAATGAGAGGATGAGTAGTACAATATCGATGTTTCGGACTCTCGTTCCACCTTATTTTATTCACCAGAGACTGCTTTAATGATTCATTGCGTAATTACAGAATAACTCGTCTCTATAATTAAAGTCACTCCGATTTGCCGACCGAGTCATCGTCGAGCAGAAAATGTTGACAATTTCTAAATGAATAATTCGCGCCGCGAGATGTTTGTCGAACTTGACAGTGAATATATTATCTCCAGTTCCTATCGACACGTTCATAGATGATCTCTTACAAAGTGCCAGTATTTTATCACGTGTCACGATCTGACTTTCCTTATTATTGAATGATCGATGGTTCACTTTACATCGAGTGACGCGATCCAATTACAAGAAAAATTAAGTCATTGAAGTAGGAAAGTGTGTTATCTATTCACGCGAATAGAGGGTCTATTTATTTGGTATGACTTTTGGTAGCATAGCGTAAAATTGTTTGGTCGATAGTGCACTGAGCCGTCAAAAGCTGAAAAGCTTCCAGCTTACGTGATGGCTTCGATATCAAACGCTCGTACTACTGGCATTGTTCCCAACTTTCTTCCCCGCCGTTCCTTCTTCTCGTACTTCTGTATGACGAACGAGATTACAATTAATTGAGTGTCATGTTATTTATTCATATAGGATAGAGTAGATTATTCATAGACTAGAGCATGTAATGATGATAAATTAATGACAATAATTAATTAGCATTAAAACGTTTTGTCAAAAGGATTATATTTAATCTCGAGTTTTTTGCCATCTCCGACTTACATTAACAGTCTTAGAAATTTTGTAGTTTTAGAAAATCATAGAAATAAATTAAAATTTCGCAAATGTCATATAAAAGAAAGTGCAGGTTTGTATTTTTTTTTTGGTACAAATTCGGTGTATAAATTTTCTTAATTAATGTCAACAGATCGTTTAGTTCGTATCTATAATTCGTTGCGATTGCAAAATCAGATGGAAGCCGCAAAAGAAGCGCAGGAGAGGGCTTCGCGGTCCGCTTTGGTCGCCTCGATCCTCGGGACTGAGGATAGTCGAGGAGAAACCGATCCCGAAAGTAGCACAGCTGCGGCTTCGCGTCAAAGCACTAAGCGCACATTCCCGGAGCCAGCTTTGAGCAAATCCACTCTGTTAGTTTCATCCCTGTGCTAACTCCTCTCGACATCAATTATATCCGAGATCCCTTTCCCGTTCGGCACAGAGACTCAGGACAGAGGACCTCCAAGCTGCGCAAGGGTCGCAAAACGAAAAAGAAAATCGAATTTACGGCGACGGAGGAGGAGGAGGAGGAGGCTGAAAACTCCGTTCGTCGTCAAGACGTCGCTTACGATGAGTACGAGGAAGACATTGAGCGACGATTGTCACTGCCCAAGCGCAAGCTTTCACCTCGTCTTTCTGAACGCGTACATCCCTTTTTTGTCACCACCCTAGTATTTTCTAAAATCGAGATTCATCACGGAATAATGAATGTCCCACTTATTGACGAGTTGGGCGGAGTAGCTTGCTTGGATGCATTTTTTTATGCACACTAAAAAAAATTGCAGGTTGGAATATAACGAATTTTAAGAGCTACATTTTTTCAATATGAAACTTTTAATGTTTTCTATTTTCTTTTCCTTTTTAATAGAGCTCTTACAATTCTTTATATTTTTCGGGTTTATTTTTTTAATTTTAAAAAAAAAAAAAAAACATTTTTTTTTGGCCAACAACAACGCGCCCCCCCCCCCCCCCCCGAAAGAAACGTCAACGATTGCGATATCTATATCGAATATATAGTTCTCGGAATTGAATAAATTGATTCCGAAATCGTTACTTGTTATTTCAGCCGAATGAGCGGACTTCAACCGAGGTGAGTAGATCAAATACCTATGTTGCCTACTTTCCTGAAAGAAATCATTGTAATTAAATAATTCTCGTATTTTTTTTTCTAAGCCTATATCGCCTCGCGTAAAAGGGAAGAAGATTACAAAAAAAGCGATGAAAGAACAGGAGAAGAATCGCGCCGCAGCGGCTTCCGCGGAGGCAGACAAGATCAAGTAAGATATCAAATAATGTTATCAAGCTAGTAAGCCAAGATATCAGAGAAGACTATAACAATTTTTCATTTCCCTGCGAAAACAGCCGTGGTGGAGGTTCGCGATTCGAGATAGCTTCGCATGCTTACATTCACTTCTACCTAGCCTACATTCTCCCCACCTTACTTACCCTCTATTCACCCGAACCAGGTGTTAATTTCGGGGTGCTTCAGTCGAGCCCAAGCGCTATTACCAAGGGGTGAAAATACCTTAGACCGTTTAGTTACCGTACAACGATTAAAAAATACAAAAATAAACCTTCGCGAAATTATTTAATATACGACGAAGATGTTTAACGATTCGTTAGCTAGTATTAAATTCTTTAGTAGTTATGCGGAGAGTGACAAGGAGAAGAGTAAGCGACAGGAAGAGCGGTGCGTTTTTTTTTCTAATACATTAATATTGTGAATCTCACTTTAAACTTGATTTTTCGACAGTAAATAACAGTGAGCAAAAGTCGTTGGTTATTCATCATGCGATTAAGTATCATATGATGAATCGTCTCGGTTGTCTTCGCCTTGTATGATTTAACGCATTTCGACGCGATCAGTTAATAATAAAATGACCCACTGTGTCATTTATTGATTGTAAAATTCTCGCGACGATTTGCCTTCACAGAAATCTCCTCATCAAGGAGATGCAAGAAGAAATTCGTCTGGAAGATCTCAACGCACAGAGTCAAGGCCAGCAGGACGAGGAAGAAGCCTCTAAACGTCGAGTGCAGTTGGAAAACACTTGGTACTCAATTTACGACAAGAAAAAAGCTTTCATGGATTACGCTTTGATGAACGAAGAGGAGGAAGCGGTAAGGATGCCGGAATAACAGAATCATTTTAATAGTATTCTCAGAACTTCACACATGAGTCCGGTGAACCTGAACCGTTCAAAAGCTTAACGTTTTAGAAATTCCTTGATGTAGGTCCATTTCTAAGGCATGTAACTTCTATAATATAACTTATAAAATATAATATCCATTATATCTTTATGGCACGTCGGCAGAAATATTGCTCAGATGCTGGCGTTTCAATTTCACAACAATTCTGATGAAAAACATGATTTTTTTTTGCAATATTGTACGACGATAAAGATGTGGGGCCGCCGCACATACGTGTGGTGTTAAAGAGGGGTAAACATTTGTTCGGTGCTTTTGGATTAAAGTACGATTGCTTCCAGTGGTCCCAGTACATGACTTGCGACGGTCTGCCAGATCCCGGAGTCCCGTCGGACTTGAATACGTTCATGTACCTCTGGAATTTAGAAGACGAGGAAGCCAGTATGATGACCGTGACGAAAAAGTGCGAAGTTGTGACTTACGTAAGTTGTTTCTGCCACTTTAAAGCTCTTTGTTTGCTGACACGTTAACGAATCGATTATTCATTCCAGCTACTGGACAAACTGGACAACATAATTGATTTTTCAATAATGAATTCAGCAGATTACATCGAAGAATGCAAAACGGTGTGTTAATACTGACAATATAGTGAGTGGATATACTGGTAGCAAATTGATCATTATGATGCCGTATACTGTTGTTACCAATGATAATAACAATTCCAAAAATTTCACTTACGACGTACAAAACGACCCCATTTGAATAGTAAACTGTCTTTCTGTACATTCTGTACATTTCGATGGAAAGCCGATACCGTTCAACGAATTCCAGATATTTAGCATACACGATATGTGAGTGGCAATATAGTTGTCCTAATACCCATAGCTAGATATCGACAGTGTATAAGGATGATTCATTCTCCTGGCAGTAGACCACTGATATGTAAAAAGTTGCAAATTTCAAATAGCGTCATAGTAAGTAGAATGCCACAGGTAGATGTGAACAGGATTTATACATTCTAGATAAAACGCCCTACTTACTTTGTACACGCGAAATGAAATGTCGCATTTTTTTTTCGCAACACATTTTTAAAGAACCAGTTTTACCTGTTTAATCAGCGTTTAAACCAACTTTATCATTGACGCGTAGATCAGGCAGATGTTCAGGGACAAGCTGCAATACTGGGTGGACCTGGCAAGCTATCGCCTTCTCCGACAGATCGAGAGAGACATGATCAGAGAGGATCTGAGAAACGCTCGATACATCAAGGAGGCTAATGAAATGATTTGTTGCGTTTGGGCCCTGATAAGACTACCCGTGAGCATTAAACAAGTCAACGAACGCGACAGGTCAGTCGCAAGATGAGATTTTCAAATCGGAAGCCACATCTTTTTGCTATGACGTCACTTCCGGTCGGAAGATGAGAGTTTCGCTCCGGAAGTGACGTATTTTTGGCAAATCTATGCAAATCTAAATTTCTGGTTTCTACCTTCCATAGTCCATAGCGAAGGCGTGAAGCGCCCGAGCCATACAAGCTGCCAGTTTCACATATGACACATATATTTTTCAATGTATGCCACATATACTTATGACATTTGGTCCTAATCAATCTTGGGCGTTTTTTCCGACGATGCATTTTTTAGAAAAAACATTGAAGTGTCATTTGAAGAAATCAATCTGACTGTGAAAATGCCGATCGACGTCGACTGTTACTGCATGGCTATTCGCGGACTGTGGGTTCAATACGATCACTACTCCGACCGAGGAATATCTTTTCGAATACCAGAATTGCCGGAGGAATACCAGACGAATATGGGTGATTAAATTTCGGTGAAACGTTCGAAGCTCTCGAGGCATGTAATTTTACGTTGTTATTACGTGCCGATCCAGATCTTCTTTCCTACTGCCAGACCGAATACGAAACGAAGTTAAAAATTCGCGAGGAACAGGTCGAGGGTCGCAGATTGAGACTGGAGGAGAAGAAAGCGGCTCTCGATAGGTTAATGAATCCACCGCAGATACTTCCTGTAAAGTCTGACAAAAAGTCTAAGCCGTCGAAAAAAACACCGCCACTGGCCGTCGCTCGTGCCAAAAAGGGGGAGCCGGAGGTTGAGCCGGTACCTCTTCCGTATCTGCCTTCGCCGGACGAACTTATATTGATGAGAGAAGGTACAATCGAAAAAAAAAACAATTCAAGCACACAGCCTGGTAGGAAAAACGCTCGATACATCCGTACGAAAAATTATTCGCAGACGAAAGCAGAAAGGAAGTGCGAAGGCTTCTGTTCACGCGATGCGAGAAGACGGAAATAAATTTACGAAAGTACACTATCCTCGGTGGAATATATCACATAGACTTGGTATTTCAGCCGCCGCAGCCGAAGGATATGAGGAGAAATATTTTTCTCACCACACGTGAGCCGCGACACTTTTCAATGATAAAATCTCCAGCGATCAATCCTTTTACCGCCCGATACTTGCAGTTCAACTTCCGAAGGAACTTCAATTCGTGCCATTTTCGAAACCATACAAAGCACCACCGCCGGCTCCCGATTCCGAGAGAACTCCGGAAGTCATTGAAGCTGAGATGAAAGCCCTCGAGGCTGCTATGGAGGCTCTTGCCCTGGTAACTCTGAAGTACGTAAAAAAAAAGTTATTAATACCCTTCGGAATATTTGAGCGTTCGTCGATACGATTCGTTGAAATTTTTATTCAACAATTATCTGCGAACTTCGTGTTTCTTTATTATTATAATTTCTGCAATAATTTTTTTCACTTAAAAAATTTTTAACTTTTAACTTTTATAATTTTTAATAATTTTTTAACTTTTGTCCGAACAGGCTACCGGAAACTGTGCTGTGGTTCGAGCCGCCTCTCGTCGCCCATTGGATCCCTGAAAGAAGGATATGGTCGACGCAGGACGTCCACGACATCAAGTACAACGAGGAGAAGCAGATAATTACATTCAGGACCGGCAGATTGGGTATTCACGGTCTGGCTGGATTCAGATTTATAAATTTGCCCTATCAGAGCTGGGAGCTCAAGCCGGAGGTGGGGAAAAATCTTAAATCGTCGCGTGGCGTCATGCTGAGCATTACCGCCGCTATTGTACAAGCAGAATTTATAGTCAGAGTAAGTGACAGAGCTAATTTACATGTTTGCGAATCTATTCGCACCTGAGTGTATACCCGCTCGACGACAGTTATCTAATTAATATTCCGTGTAATTTCCCTCAGGAAGATTTAGTGTGTTTGCACACGCTGATTGGGGGTACGACTACGGCTCTGCAAGATCTCGTCGGGCAATACATGAAATTACATTTGCTCATACGGGTATCGTACCAATCAACGTTATTACCACTAGCAACATATGACTGATTTTATTGACTCAGTCAAATAAGATGCTCGGGCATTTTGCAATCGTGGTTACTGTTCATTTTTTTCGACCAACAAAGTAGAAACATTGCTTAAGGTACTTAAGGTACCAATCAACGTTATTACCACTAGCAACATATGACTGATTTTATTGACTCAGTCAAATAAGATGCTCGGGCATTTTGTAATCGTGGTTACTGTTCATTTTTTTCGACCAACGAAGTAGAAACATTGCTTAAGGTAGCTCCAGCGAGTGGTATTCATTTTGCCTAAATTCGAGAAATTCGGGCAAGAATTGCAAACACTTCCTGATGTTATAAAAATCTGTCAAAATTCATACTTATTACAGGCACTGAAAAGACTAACTGTGCATAATAATAATTTCAAAATGTTATTAACAAATTGTTGAAAAAATAATTGTTCATCAAAATATGCGGTAACTCAACTTTTTTTGTTATGAAAATGATTCATTCATTTTTCGGAATGCGTATGAATTTTTTCAGATTTCTATCTTTATTTTGATTTTTGCACATTTTTCCATGTAAAAAACAAGAAAAATCAAAATAAAGATAAGAATCTGAAAAAATTCATACGTATTCCGAGAAATTAACGAATCATTTTCATTTAAAAAAAAGTTGAGTTACCGCATATTTTGATAAGCAATTATTTTTTCAACAATTTGTTAATAACATTTCAAAATTATTATTATATTCAGTGCCTATAATAAGTATGCATTTTTTCCGATTTTTATAACATCGGGAAGTGTTTGCAATTCTTGCCCGAATTTCTCGAATTTAGGCGAAATGAACACCACTCGCTGGAGCTACCTTAACTGCGAGATTTAACATACATTTGGTTTTCTTTTTACTTGCAGAAAATGCGTGCAGGCGGATGCGATCTGTTTCCGGAACGTGATGCCTTCAGCTACGTGAAGGGACTTCCGGTCAAACACACCGTTACGGAAAAGCATTTGCAGGCTTGCATGGGATTGTTGTGTCCAGCTTACAGTTTTTCTTGGTCACGATGGAACGCCGTTGTGACTCCTCGGCAGATTGTAATTCAATCTAAGGAACTGCACGGCTGTGTCGCTAAGGAGGTAGATCGACCCGACACACGAATTAAAAGATACAACAAAAATGACCTCGTCATTCCATTTTTATGCCCTATCAGCAAACCAACAGGACGCTACTGGTAACGCCCTCGCAAACAACGGCGATCCAGTGTACCGAGGTCAGCACGGAATTTTCTGACAGACCACCGGAGGGGGAAGTTGCTAAATTTTTCGCGGACGTTTATCATCTGGCTCTTCACACGGCTGGTATCAAGAGTCGGCTGCTCATGAAATACGTGTCCTTCAAACTCGCCGTAACTGTGACCAGTCTGCTCGAAGCTACCAACGTCATATCGATGTCCTCGTGACACGCACCGACACAATACCTTGGCTCGTTGGTGGTTTTATTTTCTATAAAAATCCACGACGATAAGCGACGGTACAGAATGTTCCTATCTCTTCGATACTGAGGTCTAATTGTTTATTAAATAAATCATTTATTTTGTAACCGGTGAATTGTTTATTCGTGAAAGTTTGTAGCCGGATGGAATAATCGACGAGGTTCTATATATTTATCCTATATCGGCAAAGTGGCAAAGAGAAATTGATATCAATCACGCCCGGGCCAAAAGTCACATTGGCAGTCGGATTGCTATCATTTGCAGTCGAGCCCCCGTCACAGTTACCGACTACGGATTCCACGTCCACATTGTAGGTTCCGTTTGGATTGGAGCAACGTCCAATTTCGTCGGTACCGCCCATAACGGCAGTCGGTTAGAAACACTCTTCTCTACATCCTGTACCGACTTATTTCTGCCATAGGGATCCCCGTATAGGGATTCGAGGTTTTTCCCGAAAGTCACTATCATGGTCGACCTGCGACCGGAACATGGGTAATGTGTATAATTGAATGAACATATTTTTCCACAAACGATTCATACAATAATTTATTTTGCTTCGATCCTTAGTTCGTATTCATTATTACTACATTTACAGAACATGGGCCTGTTTGTATGGTGTTAAAATGCAACGATTTGAATGTTTAACAAACTTTTTACGAAATAATAACGTAAGTATACAATAATTGGTTCCATTTCATTGGAGTAATTCGAATCATCGGAAGATACGATTAAACCGGCTTTAGCTTCTCTAATCGTACCTACGTTCCGTCTATTCTAAATAGTAATCTCGTCGGCTACGATAATCTAAGTTATAATTCGAAGTTCACAACCTCGCAGAGAATCAGTGAAACTATTTCATAACGCGGCGATCGTATCTTCCCGAGATTCGAGTTTTTGTGAAGAAAAATAAATAAATTCATTATTCGTGTGAAAAGGATTAACGACTACCCCGATCGGCCGTCATCATCATCATCATCATCATCGTCGTCGTCTTAATCACCAAATTTTACATCCGTTCATTCCACGTAGCGAAGTAAAGATACTCGTTTAACACTAAGCGCAAAAATATTTTTTCGTTAAAGTGTTTTCTTGGCTAAAACTAATTTTCAGCGCGATCGCGTTTTACATAATATACTTCACGCGTTGTCTTTATTCATTTAAATCCATCTTCATCTCGTCTTCGTTTAACTATTTTTTAAAAGGCTGTACATTGGATCCGGTGTACTCTAAGTAGAGCTCTTTCTATATTTTTTTTTAAATCTTTCACCTGCTGAAAAACTTTCAAGAAATTCACAAACGAACGAACGATCGTCGTTTACGAGATCGTCCTTCAAATTGTACATTCGAAGTTTATCGTTAATAAATACGTGCAACCTGCTTGTCTGGAATAATACTTTAAATTAATTTGCCGCTGTCGAGATGATAACGTTAGTGATGCAAACAAATATATATCTTTGAATTCTCGTAGATTTATATTAATAGCAATATATACGCGAGAAGACTTGCCTGACAACTTTTTTTTTCGTCCCTCTCCTCGTATTCGACTTCGTGATACAAATCTTTATAGGACTCCGCGAGTGTGAGATGGTTTTTATATCATAGAAAAGAAACATGCCAATGACAGACAGAGAGAGAGATATATAGAGATAAAGATATAGATAAACTTGTTTGATTGATGTTCATTTGCGCTTACGAGACATAGGCTGTACGACGTAACATTATAGTACATGATATAGACACTTGGCTTTGAGACTCTGGTATAACTTCGTCTGGATATATATATATATATATATATTTCTTTTTTTTGTATTTATTTCCACATATTGTTCGGCCCCGGCTACGAATCGATTTTGATCAATTTGAAATTGAAACGTTCATCTTATGCGCGCGTTGCTCACGCGGTAACACTTGAAACAATATGTCAGCTCATCGCGAACAATCGATCGATCCTTTGCTTTAAGCGTCACTGTATTTTAATGTCTGTCTGTGTGTGTGTATTGCATTTGCTTCACAGATTACGGAGATATGCATTCATGAAGGACACACTCGCTGGTATTAGCTCGACGTGTATAATAAACTATACACAAGTATCTAGGTCTGCCAGCTACTTGAGCCTTTCTTCTAACAAAAAACTATTACTCTTTTTTCTCCCTTTTTTATTTCTAACAAAAACTAGACAACTCTCAGCTTACGAACTTTTTACGTTTGGTATTTTTTTTATTTTTCATTTTTTTTTTATCGGTTGTTTATTCCGTTAATTTGCTAGACAACGATCAGACTACCCCGTCGTACGGTAAACTGGCACTGTATGACAAATACATAACTTTAAGCTCTGAAAAGAATATATTCCTGATTATTATTTTCTGTGTATATGTATATATATATCTATATATATCTAAGGGAAAGCGAGACGACAGGGGTGTCGAGGTTGAGGCGAAGGGGGGCAATACGAAAGACGCTATACTGTTAATTTCTTTTGATTTTTCAATCTGTACTCGGGCGATGGTCAAAAGTTCGAGGTAAATGGCCTGAACTTTGCGAACGTTATATTAGTCAACCTAGAACCGGAGAACGATGTCTGTCATAACATGATCAATTGTCAAAAAATTTTTACGCTCCACAATATGTTTACGCCCCACTGTCCTTCTGCCTGGGTACCCCGTATCGTCCCGATCTCATCGACCGGTATGATTCTGTGCATGACAAAAATAGAAGCTTGTTTTTTTCATGATAAATTCCAGAGGATAGTTTGCTTGCTGTTTTTTCATCTTCCACGAAAGTTCTGCTATTCCAGAGGATAAAGAGAAATCGATAGTTTTGCGATATAAAAATATTTGTATGGAGGGCAAGATGAGGATGGGTCCTTTTCAGAGCGCAAAGGACTCGTTTTCTTGAGTTCAATGTTGAATTGTTCTGTAGAATTTTTCCTTCTTTTTCTGAGTCACGAATTGATCGAGCAAACTCTACGCAAGATCGACAATATCGCGCGATCATTTCGTACCTCGAATATGTATAATAGAGATTTAACTTGTACACAGTATATTGGAAACAGATACCTTATTTTTCTACATTATTTTTCATTTCTTGCTAGATTTATTCATTGCGCAGCAAAAATAACGTGATTTGAACGTTGTCGTTTAACAAATATATTCGGTCTGTTCACGATTACTTTCAAATTATAAGGGTAGAGTGTGTGCCGTACAGCATTAATCTGCCTTGTAAATTGAAATCACAGCATTTTAGCTTTGCAACGTTGCGCGCGGAAGAAGAGGGTCGTTAATTCGTCATCGTCGTTAATACGTCGTTTTTAACAACTATCGTAGCGATAAATAATTTAATTTGTGCTATTCCTCGAGATAATACAATTGTTATTTCTGCGGTGCAGTGATGCGTTGATTACCGAACAAAGGTTAGCGTTATTCATACCGAAAACAATAAGGAAGGTAATTCATAAATTTTTAGGACGTTGGATCGTTTCACGCTAGTCGATAGATCGTCCGTTACGGAAATTTTTTAACAAGCGCTGTGGTCCAACATCCTCAATGTCAGCTTCGGATTCCCAAAAGAGTATCGTTCTATCAATACGTAACTTTCTTCGTGACTCAGGTACTGCCCGATTGAACAGTCGGCCATAATCAACATATTATATAGTCTTCAAATGAGCGTATTTTCATACTGCGCAATGTAAAGAGAGCGCAACAACTTTAACATCGAACATCTGTTAAACCTCATGTTCTCACTATTTCTCTAATCGCTTGTCACCAGACTGTAGCCACACCTTGATATACATCACGATATAAAGTTTTGTTTTTGTTTTTTTTGTTCTTTATCTTTTTACCTAAAGTATTTTTACTAGACGATATATTTTCCGGGTACTGTGTATTTCTTTTTTTTTGTTACATACTATGTACTCAAGCGGCATCTGCGCTGCCCAGACACTATGACGAATGGCACAACGGTTATATTGCCAAGTTCATATTTTTTTGTAATTATATATCAAAGGTATCAGAAGAAAAGCTACGAAAATTTCGTTTTCTCTTGCTTACCCTATATTCGTGATATGAGAGTATCGACATAGGTATTTCGTTCCTTCGGTATCTAAAAGAAATTGACTTGGGAATTCGAAGTTACACAAACATACAGGTGTAGTTCCAATCGTCAAGGGTTCCGGGCAACTTTTATGTGTATTTCGTGTATGTACAGGCTACAACATACAAATGTTAACTAATCTTTGTGCTACGCAATAATCCGATATAATATACATATATTTATATATAACCATTTATCCTTAACGTTATTTATACTTTTATATATATTAAATACTATCCTGTTTACATACTAGGTTATCTACGCTACTTTTTTTTCTTCCCAATTGTGTATATTTTAGCAATACGATACACAGTAGGAGCCTCTGCTGCAGTTAAAAAGATCTATCTTCAACACTTTTGTAATTAATATACAAACTTTTTTTTGTCAAATGAGGATGATCTATGGTGCTGATAATAATTTATAGTTGATTGGCAATTCACGTAATAACGAGAGCGACGATTGTTTCGCCACGGATTACTTTCGCCGTTACAGCGAAAAGAAAACAAACGTGACGATAACTCCGTACTATAGCCATGATTGCGATCACAATTTCGTTACACGTTCGCGATTTTCGAAAATCGGCTTCAACGACAGATTGAGAATAATTAAACGATAATACGCGCCAATGATGGACACGACGCGACCATCGCCCATCGGTAAAGCAGGTGTCCATAACTGGTCACTTGTCTTCTCGACGACACTATGACATTTTCGTTGAAAATTAAATTCTTATATGAATTTGATTTATGACATAAATACTGCCGTTTTGCCCAGACTGAGAGTCGACAGCGTTAGTTTCCTGTCTTACCGACGGAGGACAGGTGCATAATCTCAAACGCCAACGAAGACTTTGATTTACATTGAAAAAGCAAGTAACCTTGTTCTTTTTAGTTTTGTTTCGTTCAATCGTACCAAGCAAATTCGTACGTGAATTTGTCTGGATGATCTACATTATTGTTAACAACAGCAGACTACCACGTATAATATAATAACCTTTTTTGTTTTCTTTTGTTTTTTTATCTTTTTTTTTTAGTGTATGAATAAGGTACACCGATCACAATTTATTATTTGAAACTCCCCAAAAATTGTCTCACTTTGTTTTTTTCAATACAAAAGTTCCGTCAAAAATATCTTTCCTTTTATCGATTGCTATGAATAATCAAAATTTATGTGCCGTGTGATTCGTACGAACCGATTGTTGTGCAACTTCACCATCCGGTGAGCGCGAAGTTACAACCTTGGGTGCATCGCGGGTGGTGAAGAAATTACGACAATCGGTCTATCGCTTTCGCATTCGTCATCGTTTCAACGTTCCTCGTGCAGACGGTATAAAACAATGAAGAATAATCAATAATAAACCTCAAAGCACAACGCGAATTTTCTTTGGCTACTCCGTAAAGGTACATGGCAATCGAACTATGTCAAGACGCTGGAAGATATTCGATTGCGCGATAGACACTGATCCGGCGATCCGGCAAACACCCTGTTGAAGATTATTGTTCACCAAAAATGACTAATTCATAAATACTTCGGGCAGCAAGTGTTGAGATTATATTTCAGGTCAACATAATCTATAAGCTCTGGTATTCGCAAGTTTCTCTCGTATAAATCATACGATTTGACTTCTTTATGACATTTTTCAGACTCTCCATTGCCTCAAATTCTCGTTACACTACGAAGATAATTGTACTTGCTCCGTAATCTTTTTTCCGTATCGTAAGTTAATCTCAAAATCTGAAAGTTTCAGCGACCAATGACACGAGCGGCGAAGCGCCATCTGTGTCGCGACTGGTCTCAATCTTTGATGGATCTTGGATGAATCATCGAAAAAGAATTTACGGTTCTAGAGCTGAGAGATCGCAGGACCATTTCTACCGATCGCAAATCGAAATCTCGACGTGGATACGTTATTATTGTACGGAACGAGCGATTTCTGAATCTCGCCTCACACTACGGCGCGTCTGTATATTTTATTTGTTTTCTACACTCAACGAACTGCGTGTCACCCACGAATTTCACGAATTTACCTCATTCTTTCGTTTGTTCGACGAAGTGAAAAAGCCCTCGATACCGTGAGTCTCGCTCGGAATAAACAAGCAATAATAACACATATTCGACCGGCGATGTGTTGGTGGAGGGGTGGATAAGGGAGGGGAAAAATATATGTATATTACCGAGGTCTCTACGTGTTTCTCATGTTTCGTCAAAATCCTACGTGCGTTCCACGCGGAACGCGTTTATATCGTATAAATTCGTTATTGTACCTCCCTTTTTACCCGAAGGTACATTGGAAGTCGTTTAGAATGATGCTCGGGGCGAGAAAATCTTGCGCAATTCGTTTCGTTCCTCATATAATTTTTCTGTTCTTTTGTGCATCTGTTTGTTTTAATAGTTTTTTTCTTCTTCCATTACATCATTACATCATCTATCGCACTCGTCATCGTCGTTACTCTTACCGCATCTCGCCGGGGAGGTACGCGCGCGTCGCCAATACACATGTATAATATATTTATGTATATTTACGTGGTATAGAGTATAGTGCAGTTGCCAGGATCGCGCGATTTATACATCGTTTACAAATCCAATCCACTCGTCTTTAAACTTGCACGCAACATTGCCCCGAAGTCGAAGAAGAATTCGTCTTACAACAGCGAGCGATTTACGCGACGTTGTTTTTTTCTTTTTTAAACTAATTTTTTCGTTCTTCTTGATCGAAGTACATCCGATCCACGGATGCGCGCGATCTGATCCACGCAGATCGACGTCGCGAGATACCGCTCCCGCATTCTAAATACATAATTAATTATGCAACACCGCGGAATCCGCGACAGCGAGTACGCGCAGTGTGCGTCTATTTACAAAATACCTGGCGTTTTCTCGCTTCGAGATCTTCGGCGGTGATGGATTATCATGGGATTGGGTAAGGATGGGCCAGCGAGGATGGAACTTTTCGTGTACTCGAGGGATGTTGCAAATTTCGGGAATGTCACAATACCGATTCTTCGATCGGAAAAGGCGTTGTCACGATTTCTTCTGTACCTCTGTTAGTCTCCTCTTACTCCCGACCTCCAGCGGAAGCCTTCCAGCTATCGAAACAAATGAATCCACGATAGAACAACTGATCATTGTACTTCGAGCTCGGCTGATCTCTTTACTCGGGCTTCAGGCGATGCCACTGGACAATCGTTTGCCTTGGTTTTGTGATCATATCCTGCCAGTGTTTCGTTTCACTCGCTCCGCTACCGTTTTTACCTGTAACATTGGAAGATTTAATTATGTTATTTATTGCAAATTTCATACCCGTATCGGGCAAAATTACTGATTAAATAACGTTCGAGTGTCTTCGTCGTGAGGTGACAGTACCAATGCTCGGACACGTCCCAGTCGTTGGACACTTCTATGCAGATTTGATTTATTCCGAATTTAAGTATTAGAAATCCAATTTCACACTTATAATCGTATCTACTATTATTTTTAACATATTATATTACTTGTACTTGCTTTATTCGCTTGTTTTGCTACTGCTGCCCTCTGATTATAATTGTTCCGAGTAAATATAATGTTTTCCTTGATTTAATTGATAAATGGCAAATAAATTATTTTAATTAATATGAACTGGTTGAGCTCGTAAAGCAGAATTCTGAAAATCTATCATTGTCCAAAACATTGTGACAAACATTGTCCCAATACATTTGGACGCTCTTGTTACTTTCTTCCGTAATAGAAAAAATATTTATATTTTTGTAATTAATCGACGTGTTTTGTAAACTGGAAACTATCCCCTCCACATTGGTTTCAGTTATTATCACATAAAATTTGTTCTTAACCAGTAACTGCTGGAATCTGGAGATGTTCTTAACCGTCCGAGAATTGGTAACTTTACCTTATAGTGAGGTAAAGTTACCTCACTTAGCGGTGAAAAGCGAGCTGTTCCCCATCCTTATACTCGGATATTCTTTAAAATCGGTATCGGCAAAATAGATCGTTTTTATAAGGGTGATAAAAACGAGATTCACGAAACTATCCGGGTATCGTGTACTCACGTAGCAGGAAGTTCTGATACTTATGTAATTGTCAAAGATACACGTTGGAGATCTATCCGGATATGAGATCTTGCCTCGGGCCTTAACAATGTCGTATAATACTGACGCCGAATATAGTTGATAGTGAAACTTGGTCACGAAACGCAGACTGTATCTCGCGCAGTAGCGAGACTATTGAGTTACCCGTACAATATAATGCTCGTCGAAACTGTTCCATGTATTTCGTAAACACTATTAGAAACTTCAAGAGAGTCATTAGAGTGTGTTATACGCCCGAACCCTTGGGGGAGTTTTGCACGCGCTTGGGGAACAGCGACACCCCCCTCGACAGGGTTGTAACCACACGCTCGTGGCATGCTAGTAATTATAAGGGTGGTAAGTGCGAGACGAGAAGACATTATTACAGTAAACCTACCGGCTAGCTGTATACGACCGATGAGCTCGTTTCGTCCGATGTTGTCGAAGTCCATGACCATCACGTCGAGCGAACACTCTCTTATCTTCTCCCATGGAACGTTGAAGGAAAATGCCTCGTTGAATACTGGATTCAGGGTGCACTTGAAAATCGGCGTTTTGCGCTTCTCGATTCTCTTGTCGCCAAACTGCAGCCACACCTTGACGTAGGGATCTGCAAAGGATATAGTTTCGCTGTTATCAATTTTCTCGTATTTATCTTATTGTGTTATTTTTATTTATTTATCTTTCATTTGCATTATAAGTGGTACAGTCAATGAAAAAGGTAATCAATGAAAATCATAGATCGCCGATAATATGCGACAGATTTACCCGATTTGCCGTTGATGTCTTTCGCTTTGAGATTTCTGGCCTTTAGCAGAGTCAACGTGAGAACGGAGTTGCTCGGATGGTAACACAGCGAGCACAGCAGCTCACCGCATTTGTCCTTCGCCGGTGGTTTCAGGGCTTTCCAGAATGACGGTTTCTCGGAAAGGTCGACCTGAGAATCACGGAGAAAAAAATAAAGGCACTTGCTGGTTAAAGCATTTACATGTGGGTAAATTTTTCCTGAAAAATTCGCTGACTTTTTTCGGCTCAACAACGAGACCAATCATTATCATTCTCTTGTTGTCTTTACGCTTCGGTGCTCTGTAGAATTAAAAAAAAAAGAATCGTGGAACGTAATTGCCACCGACGGAGAGGATGCCGATAGACGGGAGAGAACATTGAATAGAAAATTAATTCCCGGTAGAAAGCGCAAGCTGTTCCCCTTTTCGCTCTTCTACCGCTCACCACGGCTAATGGCAAGGGAGGCAACGTAGTTGGCCACAAAGAAGCTCTAAAAGGCAAAAGCTGCCTCCCCAAACGGTGTGCAAATTTGACCCTGCAGAATTATAATAGTTGGGAAAACGGTGCGGATAAATCGACGGTTCACTGAGCTCGTGCTTGAAGATAATCATAATTATCTAAACGATTATTCAAAGAATCAAGATAATAATATTCGGCATAATAATATTATCCATGAAAGCTCCTGGGAATTTCTCGGTACTGTCGTCGTGGAATCGAATAATTGGGTTGCGGTTTTCAAATAAAATATACTATATACATATATATATATATATATGCATATATATTCTATAAGTCTTAACTGAGACGAGCCTTTGAGACACTCAACGGCGAGGAAACGAAGATAGGGACGGACATTTGTTGTCGAGGGTGAAAGAAATAACCCCAGGGACTAGAACACTTGGACAAACAGAAAGTTTAGACGGGCATTGGAGTTATGGCGTGCGCTAACGCATGGGTTGGCTCGTCGCCCGTGAAAGTCCCTCGTGCGATTCTTTTTCCTGTGATTTTCTTTTTAACTCAAACGCGTTCCCGTCCACCGACGAGAACGGTGGTTTTTTCTGTCCGCGAATAAATTACGGTGAAACGTGCTTCCGAGTAAACCAGCAAAAAAAGGGCACCTCGGGTGAAACACTGCCGATTTTTTTTTTTTTTTTTTTGAACTCGGGAGTAAATTATTATGGTGGAAAAAGAACGACCCTGAAGATATCTGCATGACATCAAATTTAATCTTCGGCCAGTTTCTATCAGTGCACGTCTTTAGCAAGAATAAGCAATTGTTCACTTATAGAATTTTAATCTCCAAGTGAACTTCTTCAAGCAAAGATTGGGCAATGCAAAATACAACCATTATAACTTCATGAAATTTCGGCGCATGCAGATATCTTCAGGGTCATGAAAAATAAGTAATTAGAAAATTACACGTTACAATATCCGTTACATTATCTTCCGAACGGGAATTTTTCGGTAGAACATTCTCGCTGAACAGTGTATTAACGCTCGTGAACAAATATCGTGCAAAGTACGTATTATCATGCAGTGAAACGTTACGATTATTCAACACGGAGAGACCGAGTGAGAATGAGAATAATGTATCCCACCCTCGCGGGTGAGTGGTTTCCGGTAGCGTCACTGACTGCTCAGTCAGTTGTAACGCCGCGGCAAATCGGGACCATAGGGTATCACCTCAACGCGGGTTAAGCAGCCTCCGCTGTTTCGCTGCTCACATTTCCGGTGTTGCATTAATGGAATTCTTGGGTTGGGTGTTACTACCGTCGTCTGTTTCGCGATTCCCCTCCTGGGAAATGAATGTGCTACTTGCATTACCCACCAAAGGGAACTGAAATCGTTATGGGACAGGGTGTAACGCACACGGTCAGCGAATCCAGGGTACTTCGCCCGCGTCTAATGGGGCGGCGGTCCGTCGTCGTTCACGGCAGTCACGCGAGCTTCCGGTTCATTGTCACGATTACTAAAGTAAATAATTTATCTGATACTCCACGACGATGCGTGCTTCCCACTCGGCAACAATTTCAAACAAAAAATATACGAATAAAATATATATTTGATAAGTTAATATTACAAAATAAAATTTCAAGACAAAAAAAAACTGCCACCGTTTCGATGGGTGAGAGATTTGCAAAACAAGTAATTGGAGTGTCGTTGCTCTTAGGGTGGACAACTCCGTAGTCATAGAGATTGCGTCGAATTTGCCGAAGGGATAACTGTCAGAATGAAAATTTACGTAGTAGAATATTGGTCGATATGGTCAATTAGAGGGGAAGCAAACGGAACCGCGCGCGCGAAACATTAACGCTTCGGGATTTGGCGATAGGGCGTTCGTAGGGTTACGCCGACGGGCAGGACGTGCTTAATTGCACATATCCCCGCGAGCGATTAAACGTTCGGTGATGCATGCCGCCCGTCCCCTTACCTCTCGGTAATTGGTATTTGATATATAAGTGAGAACGGATGAGAACAGATGGTGAGATTACCTGGCACAGCGGTAGAAACATTTCTCCTATGGAGTCGTCCCTCGAGAATCTATCGTAGTCGAATACGTGGAGGTGTAAAACTCTGCTCTGCAATTTTTGGATGGGGAAACCTGAAAACAGAAAAAAAATTAATCGTCTAATAAAACAATATCGTATCCTTATATAAATATACGTTCATCATTTTGCTATAGTTGAGCGTGAATTACAAATAATCAGCGCAATCAATTTTTCCATCGCCCAAAAACATGGTGACAATCTGCAAGTACTTCTTGATGGTGTAAAAATCTGAAAAAAATCATGTATACTAAAGGTACTGAGAAGATTAATTTTACATAATAATAATTGCAAAATGTTATGAACAAATTCATCAAAAAATTAATTGGTTAAAAAATTACCCGGCAACAAAACTTTTTTTTAATGAAAATTATTCGTTTATTTTTCTGAATACGTATGCATTTTTTCAGATTGTTAAGTAATCGTTGATTTTTGTTCATAAAAAAAATAAAAAAGCAACGATTACTTAAAAATCTGAAAAAATGCATACGTATTCAGAGAAACAAACGAATCATTTTCATAAAAAAAAGTTTTGTTGCCGGGTAATTTGTTAACCAATTAATTGTTTGATGAATTTGTTAATACCATTTTGCAATTATTACTATGCAAAATGAATCTTCTCAGTACCTTTAGTATACATGATTTTTTTCAGATTTTTACACCATCGAGAAGTACTTGCAATATTCTCTTATTGTTGTCGAACTTATGCGAAGTCAGCGCGCAGCGAGACTTCCTCCTTAAAAACCAGGCCAATAATTTTTTTCGAACAATGTTATCGAGGATCCGCGACGAAGGAGTGACCTCAACTTTGGTCCAGAAGTAGGCGGGAGTCCGTGTCGAGAACAAAGTTCCTCGGGGGAGCGTTTGGCGAAGGGGGCAAGATCGTCAGAGCGGCAAGTTCGATAGGAGCACTGGAGCGAAGGGTGAATGGAAACGTCGATGAAAGAGATACGGTAACTGGTGAAAAGGGCTTGTTGAAAGAGTTGGGAACATTGGCGCGGTTCGACATAGTTCCGGCGCACCGGCAGGCTCGCGAGGAAAACCTCTGATCAGCCGAGTGGAACGTTCGCTTCTTCGTGATAGAGCTTGAGAAAGGTCTCTTGGCGTTCGGTGACTTCTCCGTGCGACATCGTCGGCGGAAGAACTGTAGTCTGCCGGAGAAAACGACGACGACACGGGTCGGGGTGGAAATGCTCGGCGCAAGCTAATGGAGGAAGCGTCCGTGAACGTTGAATCGATCCGGAAATAAAATGGAATGTGAGCTGGGTACGTCGAGTCGAGAGGGGATCAAAATACATATATATAGACATAACACATATATATCGAAGAAAAAGAGGATCGAAGTGTCCTTATCGCGAAGCGAAGGAAGAAGCGTTCGGAATTCAGGAGCTCACTTTCTTTTAATTACGTCCGTATGGATTCCGTGTAAGACTCCAGGAATATAGTACTCCAGGTATAACGAAGTACGGGCAGATATGTATTTATGGTTTATATACAAGTGGCCGATATAGATATCGGCGATTGCCGCACGACGAGGGGACGAGTTATCGATGAGAACTCGGAAGAGACAAAAGATAATATCGAACACGGCAGTCTATATATAGGGGAGAGCGGGGCAAAATGGGGCAACGGGGCAAAACGGGGTTTTTGGGAAAAACGTCATTTTCCAGTCATTTTTGGATCGGACAAGGTGGCAATACTGGGCAGAAAAGCCTGATGTATCCGACAGGGCGAATTCGGTATCCAAAAATTATTGGAAAATGACGTTTTCCCCAAAAACCCCGTTTTGCCCCGTTGTCCCATTTTGCCCCGCTCTACCCTATATATAACTGAGAGTAGATCGAGAAAAGAGTGAATCCTGGCCAGCTTCCAAACGCACCGGATAAGTGTTTGCTTCACGTTCCTTTTTTGCTTCCCGTGGATACGGGACGGAACAAAAAAAGAAATCAAGAACTCTTTTCAAATCCGTCGATTCCAAGTGTCTCGCTCTCGAGGACGATGACGAGTGAAGCTGAAAACAATAAAAATGTGAAGCGTGTTGCCGGGTCTCGAGAAGGACATTCTTTTTTCTTTCGAGACTGCAACGGAGAAAACTCGATGGAAGAAATGTCTGCAAGTTCCGTAAGAAAAAGCTCGCAATTATTTGCGGACTTATTACTCTTCTCGGTAGACCGGACGTACAGTCCGGATAATTGGGCAGCGGTCTATCGGGAATCCCGAAAATGGAATAAAAATGCCGGCGCGGTGGCCGAGGCGAACAACGGGGAAGAGAGGAGTATCGTTCGAGGGATGAAAGTCACAGGCGACCCAACTAGCTTCCGCAAGATTCGCGAAGGTACTACGTGGTTTCCTGGCTCACTTCGAATTTAACGAGAATATCGACGTCGAAGTCCTGGCTGGTGGTTACCAGAGACAGAAGAAGAACAAAGCGTTCGTGGAACGAATGAAAGCTCCGTCCACGAGAAAGGTGGTCCAGTAATTTCGAGAAAGAAAATTAAATTCCACTGGCGTGTATTGGCAACCTCGCATGAAAATCCTACAAAAGTGCACGACAGAACAATGTTTGCAATAAAAAATGTGCAGCTTCGAGTCGGATGAAGGGTAATGAGAGAAACGGTTGGAGGGAAAAATTGAAGGATAATTAAATAGCCGCCTTGGGTGTGGAGTTAAAGTACAGAGAGGAATACAAGGAGTTGACTAAGGAAGATCGCGGTGTTGTTACGATGGGCAGCCGAGTGAAACGGGCGTGGAGAGCAGCGGGAAAAGTGGGTGGGATAATTACAGCCTCGTCGCTCAGTTTCAAACGATGAACAAACCGCTTGGAACAGAGGACGCTGTCTCGGCGAGAGAACCGGCGAGGCGACAGACGGACGGAGAGAGAGGGCTGTTGAGTTTCCGTGAAAGTGCGTCCGCTTTTGAAGCTGCAGCTGCGACGAGAAGTCGCCGGAGCGAAACCAATCGAAAGCTAATTATTACCGTTTCTGTTTGACGCGAGAGTTTTCTTTCGTGTAACGTCATTGAAGCCGTAATTGCGGACGACGACATGAAAGCATCAAGCGGCGGTTGTTACAAGCTTTAACGATGAAGCTTGTAACGATAATATTGCAGTCTTGAAACGAAGATTATAGGAAAATGTTCGTGGTTCTCGACGTACCCGCCAACTTGGACTTCGAGTCATCGTTCAACTCCGTCACAGTTTATTCAATGAAGACAAATTGAATGAAGTGGCGTACTATCAGAATATCGAACGCGCGCGTCTTGTCCCGAAGCTACTCTGCGCCGTTCGGCTGGATCCAAATCAAATGCGTTTTTTTACATTCGCCCCCGTTCACCGCTGCAGCGGTCGGGGAAGCGCAATTCATTTCTCTGGCACAATGCAACGAAATTAGATATAAAGTGGTCATGATTGGCTCTGTTTCTTTGCCTGTATCGATTCAATTTACATGCTATAGTGAGAAGAGTGTATGTCGAAGAGAATATGGGAATTGCCAAGTTCCACCGTTTTTATCGGCTGGTCGTGCCCGCATAGTCGAATCGATGTGATTCTGGTCGGTGCTGCAGGCGATGCTGCTGTTACTACCGTTGTGCCATTAGTGTGACCGGCGATGCAGAAAACTGGTCACCCACTTGGTGCATCCTGCACTCTCGGCCGATCGATGCAAATACGTATGCAAATATATAGAGTGAACATATATATATGCGTAATCTGGCCCTGGAGCTTCGTTGTTACGTATACGAGTTGCATATAAAGGTGATAAAATCGTGGAGACACGTAACGTGCCTTATGCAAGTTGGATGTGCAATTAATATAACGTTTCAAGTACCTTCGAAGTAGAGGGTCTCGTTCCATCTTGGATTCAATGTTCTCCTTTTAATTTTCGTCTCGAGACGATGCTTCTTGTCGGGTAGAAGGGTAACACGCACGTACGGATCGGACGTGCCGGAAAGATCCTTTGCCGGTAGATCCTTACCCTGAAAGAAGAACGAAAAAACATTGATTTTTTTTTTCTTTTTCTATTTAAACAAACGTGCGCCACGTGGAGTGTGTTTGAAAAAAACACTCGTCGAGATAGCGGGTATGTGGAAAATCGATCACGAGGAAGTTTGCCGACCCTTCACGCTTGTTGGCACACGAGCTTCGCGCGAAGGGTGGCTTAGCTTGGGCGAGAGTCGAAGCGAGTCCTCGAAAGACTTATATTCATGAATACCCGCTCGACTTGACCCGGAACTTATCTTCGGTCCACTGGCTACAAAAGAGCCGCAATCACTCGGCCTCTCCCCCCCCCCCTCTATTTCTCTCTCTGCCAGAAGTGGCATAATATCGGCTGATACAGTGCCGATTCGATAAGAGAAAAAAAATATATCAAAATAAATCACATCTCGGATACGCGTAAACGACTTCAATCAGGTAAAAAAAAGTTGGGAAACGGTAATTTCATAATTCAATGAACGACCAATGCACTTCCATGATGTATCGGTCTTCGCTCAACATATCAAATATTATTATTAAATATAGTACATATCCGCACGATTGTATAAAAATCTCATCACAAATAAATCTCTCGGCTGTAGAGATTAACGACGAGAGCATTGCCATCGAAGCATCGCGGTTCTCCCGGAGAAAAAAAAAATCTCCCGCAGTCTCTCAGAATCATTTCTCATAGCTCGCTTCAGTCCCCGTTCACGCTTGTTTTATTCGCGCCGAGCCAACGCTATCATCAATCTGGCCTCGTGTTATTACCGCTGTCCAAACCCACATAAATATTCGCTGAAAACTTTTGTCTTTCTTTTTACAAAAATTACCGAGCGAAACTTTATCTCCATATTGTCGAATAGACGCGTATTACACGCCCGACGAAGCTTCGCTCTGCTCCGTTTTGCTTCGTTTTGCTTCGTTTTGCTTCGCTTTGCTTCGCTTTGCTTCGCTTTGCTTCGCTTTGCTTCGCTTTGCTTCGCTTTGCTTCGCTTTGCTTCGCTTTGCTTCGCTTTGCTTCGCTTCGTTTTCCTTCGCTTTGCTTCGCTTCGCTTTGCTTTGCTTCGCAGTCTAATATTTTATGCCTCCAGCGCGGATAGGCGTTTCTCCGTTGCCGCCACAGCCACGATTCGATCGAGTTACCACCTTAATTCGTAAGCTATTGGCTCTCCCGGTGGACTCCGAGCACGGTACACAATCGGCCAACTCTTTTCCAAGTGATCGTGGAAGCGCGCTTCCTCTGATCTCCACTTTATTACGGCTGTCCGATCGTAGTCGCCTTCGAGAGAGCTCCGTGCTCCGCTGTGTACGATATAACTCGTGTACATTGCGTATACATACCGATGCGGCGAACGTTTATTACAAAAGGAAGAGAAAAGGGATTTTCCCCGTTGGTCGCGGCAAGCGGCAATTTTCACTAAGTTGAAAATAAATAATGCTCCTTTTTTTCGCTACGTGTAATTAATACACAGAGGGGAATTAATCCCCCCCCCGCAAAGCCTCCGCGAGGCTTTCGAATTAATTTAAGCTCACGTATTAATTAAGGTGGGACTTTGCCGATAATTAAAATTTCAGCCGGTTCCTGAAATATTGTAAAATAGATTTTTGTAAGTAATATCAACGTTTACCTAAGAAGGCACTTTTAAGTTTCTAAACTATGAGGAACAGCGGTGTGCGAACTTCACTCGTGTGGCTTCTTGACTGTTGTGATTAAATCGTTCGGTGGAATATCGTTATTCCTTGTGAAAGATGCAAATATCAAGGTCCGCTCTAATCAACGACCTCTCGCGTGCCTGACTTGTTGTTCTCAAGGAACACAAAACGCCGTGGCATACTCAGCGACGTGACACATGTGTTTCGTTATTTAGTAGCGGAAACCGCGAAACTTGCTCGGAGGGACGAGCAAACACACAGTAACGGCGTAGTTGGAGTATGCGAAAGGGGTTTAATGCTTTGTTGAAATAGGATAAAGGTAACTATCTGTGACAGTCTCGGCGATGGTGCGTGTTGCGGATTTATGCGTTTGTTTACAACAAAAACGAGAAAGGAGGGGTTGAAAACGATGCGGATATCCTTTCCGGTGGGATATTCCAGGAAAGATTCGCGTAGATCGTCGGCTATTTTTCTCGTTCAGACCAGTACGAAGTTCCGTTGTTTTCAGCTGTAGGCGAACTTCTACTTCGCCGGACAGGATCCTCGTTTTTCGCTTGACTGTATGTCTACGGAAAATACACGTCCCAGTTTCCGCACTTTTCAGCACAACGGTCCATTCGTTCGCCTCGGTAAACGTGAAACATCGCGCGTCCCGGCTATAACACAGTGTAACCCAGCTCGGTGGCGAGAAGTGAAAAATCCGGTTGACACGTAGCCGCGAGACTCGGCGTCGTTTCTACGCGAAATGGGCAGGTGCATTTCAGTTTCGAGAGCACGCGAGAGCATGCGGAAGAGACGTCATACGCGAAAACATCGTGTATGGTCGAAAAATGAGGTTTTCATAACGTCATACGTCATACCGGAAATGACGGTACTTCCGGTCGAAAAATGAGATTTCCAAATCAGTTGCGACGTTCTTCCGTATTGCGTCACTTCCGGTTGAAACTTGTGATTTTCAAACCGGTAGTGACGTTCTCCGCTGTGACGTCACTTCCGGTTGAAAATTAGATACTTTCCGAGAACCGTGAAATTTATCCGAAACTCGATAGCCACGATCGTGTTACCGTTATTGTTATTTTGGAGTAATTACTTGTTGTTTGATATCGTTATATTATTATTAATTGAGGCATGCATATGATTTATCGAATAGCTGTGACCCGAAATTTCATCGGGTATAAACGTTGTAGGAATATATATCGCTCACGCCACCACGAGGACCACAGATATCGTATAATCGTAGTGGGAGCACGTTGTACCTGCTGCAATAAGCTAATCACTGGGTTGCCAGTTTCTGTGTCACTGGATACTGAATTCCAATCCATAGCCGAATATTAATCGCTACAACCTGAAGCCATCGCCGACAGGGTACATGCTGTATGCACTACGAACGTCTGCTCTATAGCTTTCGCGCTGTATTATCTGTACTATATATGTATATATGCGTACATTCATATATTAATAATATATATATTGCCGGGTGCATGTGCCGGAGGTTTCCACGACGCGCGCTTGAATAAGCGATGTGCATTGCCGATTAACCGAAACGACGATGCGTCGAAAAATGCATATTTACGGATCACGAGTTTCTATCTTTGCTGTAGTTTCTTTGTAAAAGGTCATATGCGCTTAACTTTGAGCATCAAGTGAACGCGTACGCGCACATGACGATGATAAAAACGTCACAAAAAGTGTATTTCTTAACATATCTGCACGGTCATTACATTTTTATTCATATAATACTGTCGTTCTATTTTTATAGAATTTGTTTTGAGATAACAACTGCGATCCTGACATGTCGTTATAATTTCTTGTCAATAAACAAATCTAAGAATTTTAATTATAAAAAGTAATTACTGTAATCTCAGACGTTTCCTTAACGAAGTTTACTTTTTCCACCGTAAAGGGTCGCGGAAAAAAAATAAAATTGCTACACCGTTATTATAATGGTGAAGGATAGTGGTTGAAAAAACGGCGTTGTATAATTTACTGGGTTAATAGCGAGGTAGAGAAAAGCGATAAAGCTCATAATTCATGGCACAAGTGTTACGAGAGGTGGGATTAACGTTTTCGTTGAAAATATGATAAATCTCGGCAATATAAATATGCATTAACTTTCTCTATCGCCCCACCGTGCGCCCCTTGTGGGAGTGGCTGTGGCTGCTGTCGGGGAAACCTTATCTCAACCCCATTTCCAAGCATGCATTTCCTACACTAACTTCTTCATTCTCGATCGCTGCTTCATTTCTTTATCCTTTCATATTTCGGTAAAACTTATCTTATCTAAAAAAAAAAAAAAAAAAAAAACTATTAAGAAAAATAAGGAAAAAATAAAATTGCTACACCGTTATTATAATGGTGAAGGATAGTGGTTGAAAAAACGGCGTTGTATAATTTACTGGGTTAATAGCGAGGTAGAGAAAAG